>APFE030946442.1:185194-257416 GCA_000404065.3 Pinus taeda | reverse complement strand
CCACAAATCTGATCTAAATGTCAACTATGTAACCCCAAGAATCATCTGAACAGCTCAACCATATCATAGCAAGATGAATCATTTATCCATATAAGCATCATCACCAAGGACTATTAACCATAATGCCAACAATGCATTAAAAGCATATGCTCCCCCTAAACCTGTGCCATTTGTTTATTGTTAGATCTGATCATATCAACAATAAGCATCAAGACATCATCATCAATAAGTTAGGATAAAAACACTCCTAAACATCTTACAAGTATCAAGACATTTCCACACATCCTCAGCAGAATGTAACTTTTAACCAATAGAGCAAATAATGGACTGAATCATATTAGACCCCTTTTCTGAGCCTGTCCCTACTGCTTTTCCTCAGACTGAAATATATGCGACTTTGCAGTGTCTAACTCACATATATATGTGACTTTCATTTATGAAACTTGCGTATGAGACTTAGGACACTGAAGTTGTACACTTTTAGCTCCCCCTGAGTCAGTTATGTCTATGTTGTGCTGCATCTGAGTACATTGTGTGGTGCTACATATTTTTGACTGAACTTTCTTCTTCTTCGATATCTTCAAGTGTGATGATGATTTCTCCTTTTGGTGTGATGTCCATACTTTGTTCCTGCAATCCTTTGCTATATGTCCAAGCTTGTTACATGCATAACACCTTACATGTTTCATATTCCACTTGTAGCAATCAGCAGCCTTGTGACCAAACATATTGCAAGAAAAACAATATCCATTAAAGTACCTGGAATGTGATGATCTTTCTATTTGAACCATTCTTCTTCTGCATCTAGCTGCAACATGTTCAAGATTATGACATTCATAACATTCAGTATTATTCATCTGAGTAAATGA
Organism: Pinus taeda; assembly: GCA_000404065.3. Classification (NCBI taxonomy): domain Eukaryota; kingdom Viridiplantae; phylum Streptophyta; class Pinopsida; order Pinales; family Pinaceae; genus Pinus; species Pinus taeda. The sequence continues at coordinate 256,547 of APFE030946442.1, read as the reverse complement.
CCGACTATTATAACCATAATTAGAAGTAAAAGTTTTTCTTTGAAGAAGCTCTTTCCTTGATTGTTGATGGGGTTGCCCTCTCATCTCCTTGTTGATCATTTTAGATTTCTCGTTAGAGTTCCTTGCTTCACCTTGTGAGCTAGATTCTGCTTCAACAGATTCATGGAAACCAAGACCAGTCTTGATAGCAGGAGACCTTTGACTACTAAGAATATCATCCAAGATCTTAGTACTATCTTGAAATTGTAACAGTTTATCCTTTTCTTCTAATTTACCTTTCAAGATATTTACCTCAACTTGATGTTGCTCTTCCTTTTCAAGATATTGCTTCTTCACATTTTCTCCAACATACCTTTCTTCTTCGAATTGATGTCTCAGATTGAGAATCTCCTTTTCTTGTTCATAATTCACATCCTACAGCATTTGACGAACTCTGGAGGCACATTTTAGTTGTCATTCCTATTTTTCAATAGCTTGGAGTAGATCTTTATTCTGCTTCTTCAATTCTTCAAGATCATCTTTTAGCGAGTAGATCGTGGCTTCAAGACTTTCATAGTAACTGGATCTATCTCTGAGTTTCTTTATGGTTGTGCTTCTTTCATTGACTTCATCTCTTAGTGATGTTGCTTCATCCTACAACTTTTGATATTTGTCCTTGAATAACTTCCTTATCTTGTTTCCTTCCTCTAATTGGGCTTTTAGCAACTTTTGATATTTGACCTTGAATAACTCTCCTACCTTGTTTCCTTCTTCTAGTTGGGCTTTTAGTTTGGTAGCTTCTTCTTTGAAGTCACATTCCCTTTTGTTCAATAGATCTTCTTGATATCTAATTTTGTCTGTCAGCCTTTTAAATTCTGCCTCTATTTGATATCTTTCTTGTTCAACCATAAGAGAAAATTCAGTTGTTTCGCTATCGCTTTCATGTTTTCCAAAAGGATAGATAGTTGGAATGCTAGAGGATACCAAATTCATACCTGATAGTTCATCTTCAATCTTAAATGATTTTGAATCTGATTCTGAATCTGAAGAGCTTCTTACACCTAATCCCCAATCGATTCTCCCATTGTCATAGTTCTTCTGAGATGTCTTCTTCTGCTTGTGTGATTTCTTCTTAAGCTTCTTTCCCATTGTTCCACAGATCTCCTTCAAGCGATCAAGATTCTACAAAAGGACCTGCTCTGATACCAATTGTTGGAAATAATACTGAGATGGGGGGGTTGAATCAATATTTTACATTAATAAAACTTTTTCATTTCCATATTCAGATTCATATATGCTACTTCCACAACGTCTTATGATTTAGTTAGTTGATCCTTAATGAGTGCATTAGAACATTATCAACCATATTAACAGTAAACAGGTGCAGTAAAATAGAACAGATCATCACACATAAGCCCACACAGAACACCAATGAAATAAGGTGGAAACCCAGGTGGGAGAGAAACCACCTGTACAAGTCAATCTCAATCTCTTCTTATAAGAAAATCCCTTTTACAATATTTCTTGTATTGGTGGCAGTCTTATACAATACCAGAATTCTACCTGAAGAGAGCTACAACCCCATAGTTCTTGTACTAGCCGATCCATTTACTAGTACGCAGGCTGCTACCTGTTATAATGCTCCAACTGCTATTGTAAGGGAGATACCACCCCCTTAGCTCTTATACTAGCTAAGATACTAGTACGTAGGTGCTGGCCTACAATATTCTCTCCTTCGAGTACCACGTTTCATTAATTTTCATACTGGATACACCTGAAGCACAACACATAATCTGAAAGGCCACGTTTCATCAAATTTTCATACTGGACCGATTAATATCATTAAAGCACATAATCAATCAATCTTCTGAATCACCCAAACACCATATCAATACATATACAAGGATAATATATGTGTTAGCACCCAGATCTAGTCCATAAGATCACATAAATATGAGTCATTATGATCCTGATCCAATATTAGTTCTCATCCATCATTACAGAAGCTAAACACAATCAACCAAACAGGATATGCAGAATACTGACACCTTCAAACTGTCATCAGAACCCATCAACAACCAGAACCACCTGTGACTTCAAATATCATAGCTCAAATTGTATACGCTACTACAATGAACCAAACTTGCATACATACATGCTTACACCAAAGCCAACCCGCGTACAGATCTACAAATATTCAAACATGACTTGCAACGATTTCAAACTTAAGTTATACCTATATCAGATCATTACAAGTGTCAGTATATAGATCTAGAATAAGAATAATCAAATATATAGAGATAGTTCATTTCAAACCATTTGATCCTGATCTATCCTTAGATCTTGTTCTCCATCAACCGGTGAAATCCCTCTTTAGCTCAGATCCAGATCTGCACCATAACCCAATCACAATATTCCAGATCTAGCACTTTATCAGATCTTCAATAATTCAGATGATATTTTGCCAAATGATCTCCTTCCCCTTTTATAGTCTTAGGCCTTTCACAATACCACGGTCCAAAACCATAATAACACAATACCATGAACCCAATACTTGGGATCAACACTTTTGGATGCAATACCACGGACCAAAACCATAGGATCAAAAAAATGTCGGACCAATACCATGAACCAACCATGAAAGTGCGTGAACTTTTCTCCACATGAAATAAACTTCTTTCCGCATAAAGGTGCGTGAACTTTTTACATGAAATAATTTTTTCTCCGCATAAAAGTGCGTGAACTTTTCTCTACATGAAATAAACTTTTATGTTCATGAAAGTGCGCGAACTTTGCTACACTATAATTTATCATCTGAGATGAGTGGGCTGCCATCAAGTACAACATATGTATCATAATGCCAACATATTTATCTTCTTACAACATCCATTATAGAAGGGAATTACCCATCCTCCCTTGGGCAGAAACCCTCTATTTTTTCTCTGACTCTAGAAGAGCCGTCTTGTTTATATCTGCCTGCTGCTCATCATTAGGGGAATTTTGAGGTCTAAAATGAGCCTCCTAAGAAAAATGTAAAATCAAAATAAAATTTATAAGAACTAATAGGATTCAAGATGATGTTGTCAACCATGGGGGATGATTTACCATTTTTGGAGTAAAAAAGTAAAAAGATTAAAAAATAATAAAATAATAAAACTACTTTTCAACTCGTATTTTCAACTTATATCCTTAAGTTTCTACTCAAATTTCGAGGTGGAGTACTCGTTGGATGCAAAATTTAATTCCTCATCCAAGGAGTGCTCATGTTGCATACTTTTGATGGACCCTGCTACACAAAAAATGAGAAATACATGAAAAAACATGATTGCAATAATGTTTTTCATGTATTTCTCATTTTTCGTGTAGTAGGGTCCATCGAAAGTATCAAACATGGGTACTCCTTGGATGAAGAATCAAATTTTTCATCAAACGAGTGCTTCCTCTTGAAATTTGAATAAACCCATACGAAGATAGGTTGAAAATACGAGTTGAAAAAATACTTTTTTCCCCTCTAAAATTTGATGATGTAATGTAATCTTATTTTATTATTTCCACTATTCTTTTATAATTTCCTTAGGAGGCCCATTTTAGACCTCAAAATTACCCTAATGAGCATGATATCAAGGTCGTCAAATCAAGTCACACCAAGAGTCATTGCTTCAATGTGTGTCAATAAGCATTGTTGTCTTATCAAGTTTACCGCATAGTCATACATTGATGAATGTCACTTGTTATGAGTTCTTACAGAAAAGGATTATTATTATCATGAGGCAAGCTTGATATGCAAAGATACTTGATTGATACCACTTGTACGTATAGTATTTCCCTATTGAATCATATACTCATAAAACCCATGTCAAAATGTTGAAAGCAACACAATGAAAAAACTTTGCCATTGTAATACCGCTGTTCAACATATTCATGTAGTTCTCTTTGCTGCAAGCTAATGGAACTACTAAAAATAAAGGCCTTCCTACTTTTTAATAGTGTCATACAACAATTTCAAACCTCTATGCTTTTCAAACGATGATTCAACTGCATAAATCAAGCCCTAACATCTTTTTGTTCTCTCACAACCATACCTTATTCATGAACTATTGTTATAGTGAACCTATACTATTGTTACATCAACAGTTAATACAACCTTATTGTCCTTGGTTTACAAGACAAAATAAAAAGATTGTAATATGCTTTGAATGCTTACAAATGCTTTATGCCTTGTAGTAGTTATAGGACTATATATATCAAGATCTTTATACAATGACACAACATGAATACTCAACATATGTGTAATGAATGATGTCTACAAGTACAATAATCACCCTCTGAATCAAATTATAAAAAAAATATATTTTTTATATTATATAATTATATATATTTAGTATATACATATAATATATGTATAGTATATATATATATATATAATATATATATAATAATGATTGGATTAGTGCATTTAATCCTTGAAGTTATTCACTGATATAAAATGAGGTTACTGCCACTATCTTATGGTGAGAATCAATGTCATATATTGACAAGGGGACCTTTGTCCATACAGTTATAGTGAATGCTCTACCTATTTTTGCAATCTTGACAACTACTACCAACCAATCTATTCAAATATTTTCTTAACAGTTGCACTATGTAAGTTTTTCCTTTATTCATATAGGTTTCTTTGGTAAAATATTGCATGCCCTAATGAGGGTTTTTATTTGTCTCTCCAATGGTCTTGAATTTAAGTCTTTTCCTACAATATTAATGATGCAAACAAGCAAAGGTGTGTCTTGAAATTTGCACCACAATTTTAGACATTTGTTGATTAGGATTGAGGTTTTTTAAAGGGAGGTCAATTGTCTGATCTTCAACTTGAAACCATAAACATTGTTTCTAATGTGTTGCCACAAAGATAAGCCTTGTATTATGTATAGAAGGATGCCCTAATCGTAGGGATTACTTCAAAAATCCTTGAATTTCAATGTGGTTGAAAACTTCGTTGGTGTAACATAGGAATATTCAAAGGAGATCAAATTATCTAAGTTAATGTGGACCATAAATAATATACATAAGAGGCTACCACAGATGTGACTAATTAGGGATTTTAGCCCTTGTAGAACAAAGCTTCAAAAAGGTGCCTCTACCACATACAATGACCTTTGAATTTGCTTCTTCCTTCAACGAATCCCTTAGGAAATGACCCAAACGAATCCAAAAATACCAAAGGAAAAAAATACAAATTGTAATACAAAACCCTAATTCTTCTCTCTAGATATTTTTGCTATTTTTTTAGGAGTCCAAATTTCAGAGCTTAATGTTAATAAGTCTTTCATAAAAAAATGCATATGTGATGAGAGGTATAAGATATTCTGTTATAGAGTTGAGATGGGGTTTTACAGTGAATGTTGGAGGGTATTTAGCAGTCAAACATTGGATTTTCCATGCCTTCTAAAGTAAGTAAGGCCATTTCCCGTTCTTGGTCGATGAAGTTTGGGTTTCTCCTTTTTAATTAATGAAGGATACTTCTTGAGGGTGCATAAAACATGTGATGCCCTTCATTAAAATGATTTCTCCATGAAAGAATATGAATAAACTTTATTCTAAATGTTTAATGAACAAAAACCAATGAATGATTTCCATGTCACCACCCCTTGGCGTTTTAGCCCACTGACCGGGGTCTTCAACTTCAAATGTGAATATCTCTCAAACCAAGAGACCTCTCGAGGTGTACCACATACCAAAAAAAACATCTTGATGAGGATAACCCAATGATGAGGATCTTCATGAAAAAATCAATGATTTACTACTTCAAAAATCCCCGACAAGTTCAGGGTAGACCCATTGACTGGGGAACCCAAACCTAGATCTTAGGGTTTTCGACCATCCAACAATGTAAATTCCAACTTGATGTAATCTAGACAAATATAAGAAGCATTCATTAATTGTTTGACATCAATGACTGGTGTTTTAGTCAAAATCAAACCATCGGGTTGACATAAATGTCAACACCATCGAACAAATAATTCCTATGAACAAACGATCCTAACCTTTGTCATTTGAAGACCCTAACCTCTCATTAGAGAAATTTTGACATCTAAAATGGGCCTCAAAACAAAAGTGCACAACCAAAATCAAATTTATAAGAAATAATAGGATTCAAGATGAAGATGTTAACCATGGGGGATGATTCACCATTCTTGGTGTAAAAATGTAAAATGATTAAAAAATAAAATAAAAATAAAAAACTACTTTTTCAACTCATATTTTCAACTTATCTCCCTAGGGTTTTACTCAAATTTAGAGTGGGCGCACTCATTTGATGCATAATTTAATTCCTCAACCAAGGAGTGCCCATGTTGCATACTTTTGATGGACCCTCCTACATGAAAAATGAGAAATACAAGAAAAACATGATTGCACATGTTTTTTCATGTATTTCTCATTTTTCGTGTAGTAGGGTCTATCAAAAGTATGCAACATGGGTACTCCTTGGAAGATGAATTAAATTATGCATCTAAAGAGTGCTCCCGCTCGAAATTTGAGTAAAATTGTAGGGAGATAAATTGAAAATACGAGTTGAAAAAGTAGTTTTGTTTTTCCTCTAAAATTTGATGATGTAATCAATATTATTTTATTATTTCCACTATTATTTTATAGTATTCCTTAGGAAGCCCATTTTAAACCTCAAAAATTCTCTAATGCTACTCCTTCAATCACTCGTGACAACTCAACAATCATGCCATATGCACATGGCCCCGATCTCTATGGTTTCTATGAAGCATTCATTCTCCGCCTTCCACGTGGTCCCAAAGCTTCATCATCTTGGCACATTCCTTGGAAATTGCTCTTTATTTTTTCTGGGGCTTTCTTTTGGGATGATGTAAGTGCTTACGACTAAGAATATGCAGGCCCATTCCCTCTTGGTTTCCATTCTCATCGCTTTCCCATACTCAACTTGGCTAAGATGAAATTTCCCCCTACTTCCATTTCATCCCAACCGTTTTGGACGAAGGGCATAAAGGAATTTTCAGGGTTGAAGTCCCAAGATGAGGTGGAAAGGGTGGCCTGCATGACTCATACATGATCACCCTTGTATTATAATGAATGCTTGCAAGCCATGCACGCGGAAGGTTGTGACCTAGCATGTTCGAGTCGACAACTACCAAGTGGCTCATGATGTGGACAACCATGATGGCATTATGAGGGAATCACGTGAGTGTCACGTGGCATGCCCACTGTTGTGGAATTATTTAATTGGCCATGATTTCATTCAGTCATACCTCATGATATGGGAGTCGTATTAGAACAAAGGATATACTGCTAGAATCGTCTCAATAAGATGAATGCAATGGTATTATTAGTTTTGAGTTTCAAAAGGGTAAAATAAAGTGAAAAAAAAAATATACTCCATTTCCATAATGCTATCTTGGGACTTGTGTTAACATAGTATCCATCTTCATCTTACCTAGTTTGGGCTTGGGATTAGGAGGGTATGTCATAGAGTGGTATCAAAGCATCCAAGTTCAACACTTGGACTAGATGGGCTCTATCATGGGTAAAATAACAACAAGGTTCCTTCCATGCCCTTGGGAATAAGTTGGTGATTTGTTATAGAGTTAATAAATAAAAGGAGTTTTATATTGAATTTATAAGATGGATAAAATAATTTTTTAGGTGTTAAAAGTCAGTCTATGATTGGTTAATTGCACATATGGTTGATATGCTTACCTAGTGATTTGATTATTTAGTAGGATATTAATGTGTGACTTGATCTTATTGTGATATATGCTAATGATCTGTTGTGGTTTTATTGATGCTTATGTTATAACCGAATATGATTGGTTTGATCCAGCCACATATCAACAACCTCTCTAAGGAATCAAGGTGATAATCTTCACTATGTATATTGAATTTTTATTGATTCTAACAAGGGTGTGTGTGCATGAAAACAAATGAAGTTTAAATACCACGTGAATAAAAAGGGTGGTACAATATAGAACCAACATACAAAAGAATGAATAGCAAAATGGTGTGATATAGTTCCAACCAATCACAACATGGACACAAAGAGGAAAGATCAGTAGGACAATAAGGTGGCACAAACTCTCTTGATTGGATGGATACGTTGAGAATACTAAGAGAATAAATAAGGAACTATAAAGATGACAATGACAGGATTGTCAGAGTGCAATAAAATCAAGTTGAATTCAATGCACTCATACCACAAATCCTATCATACCTGTAAAGGCAGAGGAAAAATGAGTTAGGGATCAACCATAGACACATGCAAAGCCCATTAGGGTGGGAAGAAAAAACCAATGGGGAAAATGAGAGGAGATCTAGGAAGAGACGTTGATTGTCTAGTGAAGACACCATGAAAGGAGGCACTATGTTAAGCACTCCTAAAAAGAAGTCATGCACTCATGAACAACAATATGTAGAAACTCATATAAGGCCACATCATCATCACTATCATCATCATTATGGGAGAAGAAGGGAAAGAGAGTATATACCAAAGGAGTTCAAAAAGGATAAGCCTCCTAATTTTAATGACGAAATGAGGAAATCAGAGGATGTCAAAGTTTGGTTGTTGGGAATGAAGAGGTTTTTCCAAATCCACGATTATTCAGAAAACATGAAAATAAGATTGCTAACTTCAACGTAAAGGGAAAGGTTGACATCTTGTGGGAATACCTAAAGAATGTAAAGGAAATAAGAGAAGATGAGATGTATGGGAGGGAGTTTGAGGATTATTTCAGGAACAAGTATCTATCCGAGAGATACTTCGACAACAAGGCAAAGGAATTCTATTAGCTTAAATTGGGCCATATGATTGATGATGAATGTACCACCAAGCTTCTGGAGCTGTTAAGGTGTTTTCCGTACCTTAAAGAGGAAAAAACAAATATTCAAAGATATGTCAGTGGATTTCCACCATCCTTCAAGGATATGATTTAGTTCAACAATCCCAAAACATTGGAGGATACAATCTGAAATATGAAACACTGTTATGAGAATTCCAAGCGTAAATCAGCGCCAAGTTCAAGTGGAAAAGGAAAAAAACAATTAATAAATCGTATACATTCCATGCTACTCAAGAGAGTCAATGAAGGCTCAACACTATAGGAAAAGACCGTTCTACTCAAGAATGATCCAAGAGTTACGAGAAGGGTCCATATAAGTGTTGGACATGTGGAGAAAATAATTTGAGACAAGATTTCCCACAATGCAAGCACGCTGGCCTGAAACTGTACCACAGACAAGAAGTGCAGACTATGGGAGATATGGAACATTCCACACCCAATATCTACACGGAACTAGACAATTGGAAGGAAGATCATCAAGCTTCCATAATCGATATGGAAGCTAAGGTTTGTGATCAAACTATTTCTATTTTAATTTTTAACTGGCCCCCATTCTAATTATAGCTAAATTAGGCCAATGCTTGTGGAATGATGCCAAGTGAACTAAGAACCACATAAGGAATATTGGCTAGTTCAATTAGGCATGGGAATAAAGAAGAGGGTTGAGTATTGGGTGAAGGATTTCCCAATTGAATTAAATGGAATTTCCACTGTGGAAAAACTCAATGTGTCTCCATTAGGAACATATAGCATACTGTTGGGCATGGATTGGTTGTACAAGCACCACAACGAGGTATATTGTTTTGAAAAGTAAATTGAGTACTTAGATGAGTATGGAGAAAGAATGTTATTGCAGGGAAAGTGGAAACCCATATCCATGAGGCTAATTTCAACCATGCAAGGCAAGAGAAGCAACTAGAAGGGATGCATCTGATTTGTTGTGAAAATTTTTAGTAGCACTAAAGCCAACAACATTGCTGAGAGTAATGACAATGACATCTTAACCAAATATCCCATCCTGAAGTAGTTACAAGTTGTCTTCTTTTGTCCTTTGAGATAACCTAAGGTCAATTAGTTATGCCAAAGAATCTATAGTGTTTTGTTGTTTTAAATGATTGGATGACGAGTGAACTATTTTATAAACAAGTGTTTTAAACTTAGACAGATTTTTGATAAAATGAAAGGTTGTTCTTTAACTGCACATGATTAGTTTGGATTTAATGGGATGGAGAAGTAGAGTGTGAAGAGGTATAATTGATTTAATATTCAAACGGAATATTTAACCAGTTACAAGAAGAAATTAAGAAAGCAGTGATTTCTTTATCAACAAAATATATTCAAACTATTACAGTGATTTAGTGTAATTTATATTCAAAGAGGAATTTACAATAACAGATAGTTCTGTAAATTATTCTCTTATTTAAATTATAACTTCACAGAGGATTCAAAATGAAACTGAAATTCAATTAAATTTTAAATCGGATAACTGCAAAAAGCTTAATTTATGTGAAGAAAACATAATGAATAAACAATATGAAATACAACTCACTAAGAGACAGACCATATGAAGCAAATCCAGAATCTTTTATTATTTAAAAAATTCTCCAACTTAGTACAATTCTGCTTGATAACTTGTTCAAGGGTTCAACCCATCATAACTCAAAGGAGGAGTTATTTATACAAAAGATCTACAATCTGTTTGGAATAGAATACCAAAATAGTACAAAATTACAAAAATAAAATAATATAATAGCAACCGAAAAACTGTTCAAGAGGTAGCTCTATCCTTTGGGAATTTGTTGATGATCTGGCCTAAAAACACTGATGAGTTGTCCTTAAAACATTGATGAGTTGTTCTACTGTCAAAATGAGGAATTACTCAATTGTTTCACACAATTGATCCCATCTTTGTTCACTTCGGATTTCTATATTTACCATCTTCCTGAATGTTTCATCCACCTCTGTATATCTTTCAAAATTAGGCTTGGTGAGAAACAAGTTATTGATTTCATGTAAGATGATTAAATCAAATTCCAAGGCTTATAGAAAATCTCTCCCTGTTATATGTCCTTTAACTCCCGCAAATTTGGCTATGTCTACTGTAATAGCATATAACTCTTTGCAATAATCATATAATCCAATCAACTTATCATTCAAACCTACTAACCCTGACAATCCTTTCTGATTTAAAATATTAAATTTTGAATGAAATCTCTTGACAGAAATGTCCAGAGTTTTACACTTAGTTTCTAATTGATTGATCAAATTCCTTTTCTATAATACCTTTTTGATATCCAAGATGGTAGATGTTCTGTCAGAGATGTTTATTTCTTCTAATTCATGTTTTCTCTTTGAATTTAAAGCCTTGATCATATATGTGGCTTCTCCTGGATTGGTCTTCAAGGCTACTTTTTGTTCTCCAATCACTGATCTACACCTAGTAATTAGTTTTGCTGCTAAAAAATAATTTGTGTGGATGGTCATACATATGTCATGGATTGACTGATTTTTGTCCAAATACTTTCCTTGGCATGAGCCAAAGTGTCTGCCATCAGAGACTCACTCTCCAACTTCTAGATTTTACGTTCCAATTTGTGATTCTTCTGCATTTATTGCAGATACTTAGAATCATTTTTCACTTTCTGCAATTCTAGACTTTGGAAATTCTCAAGTAGTTTCTGATTTTCCTGCTTCTGTATTGATAGCTCCTGTGCTAATCTGGTTGGGTCAGCTGTTGTTGATGTAGACTCAATGGTTGTAGATGACGAACTAGGCTCTATGCCTGCAACTGCTATTGGGACTGCTGTAATGGGCACCATGGCAAGTTGTGATGTTTCCTTCTCCTTCAATAGATCTCCAATCTACTTTTCCATTTTATTCAACTGTATATTCTGCTCAATGATAAGCTTGAGCATATCCTCCTTTTTTTGTTCAGTTTCTGCCATATCCTTGGTCAGAGGATCTTCTATTGAAGGAAACTTCAACTATTTCTTCAATGCAACAATGTCTGCATCTTTCTTCTTAAGGAGTGATTCTGCAGCTTTTACATCCTTGGGATCATATCCCACTTTAATCACAAAATCCTCTAGTGATTTTATTCTATTGTCTTTAGCTAGAGAGGAGATATTTTCTAAGTTAAGTTGGGACTGAACATTTGATAGAGAAGTCCTGAGTTTAGAGAGAGACATGGTTGTAGTTGTCATAGTAGAAAACAGTATTTCACCAGTTTATATGTGCATGCCCATCTGGTCAATTGGATGGATTTGACAGGTGCCATATGAAAAAAAAGTCTTCTTCTAATCAGATGGTGATTTAGGGAATGGAATATGGGCTTGTAAGAAATCCATTTGCATCTTTCCCTTCTCACTGTCAAAAGAAGAAAGGAGCCTATGTTGGGAGGTGGAAGTTTTCTTCCAGAACTGAGTGTACACATTGGACTTTAAAGCCTCATTTTTCTGCTTAATTTCTAGGAACCTTGAAAATATTTTTTGGTCATCCAAAGTGCTAGTTCCTGTTGACTGAATAATTTCTAGAGGCTCTCCAGAAGGTTAAGTTGTAGGGGGAGTAGTTGAAGCACTAACTGTGGGAGGACTGATTGAAGTACTAACTCCTGCTGATGTAGACACTTCTGGATCTCCAAGATCAATGATCACTGGTGGAGTTTCTTCTACTAATGTGACCAAGCTGACTTTAGGCTTCTTTTGCTGAAAAATGAATCCTTTCAGATAATCTTCAGTGGATGAAGTTTCCTCTCTAAGCCTTTTCTCTTGCTTACTCTGAGCAACTAGAGTCTGTTCAGTGGGAGTAGACACAACTTTCTCATCTGCTTCTTGAATAGTCCCATCAATCCATGTTTCTTGATTCATAAATTTTTCAATTTCTGGCCTTGAGGTTAGCTCGATAGATCACGACTAAAATATTTTTCTGATCAACCTAAGTTGTACGAAAGACAAGCTAGATGGTTGGCCATACTTAGCGAGTTTGACTTTGAAATCAAGTACATCAAGGGAAAAAAATAGGGTTGTTGATGCACTCAATAGAAGGATTCAATTGAATCACATGGCAACCATAAGCTTTTATGGGTTGGACCTAGGATAATGGGTCAAACATGCAGGGAAACATGATGAGAAGTGTCATCGAATAAAGGAAAAGATACAATAAGATGGTGAGGATTGAAAAGGATGAGGAATATCATGCCACGAATGATGGTTTAATTAGATTTAAGAATAGAATCTATGTGCCAAACAATGATTCTTTGAAGAGGCTCACAATGAGAGAGTTCCATGATAAACCATATTTCGGCTACTTGTGATACCAAAATAACATCATGGCCATTAAAATATTTTACTATTGGCCTAATCTGAAAAGGGAAGTAGATGATTTTGTTGTTAAATGCATGGAGTGCTAGCAAGAGAAGGACGAATGTAAACACCCAGAAGATTTGTTGCAACTCATTCCCATTCTGGAATGGAACAGAGAATTGATCTCTATGAATGCATTACCAGATTGCTAAGAACCTCCAAACAACATGATGCAATCATAGTGGTCATTAACAAGCAAAGCAAGGTGGCTCATTTCGTGGCAGCCAAATCCACCAATTCAAATAGTGAGGAAACTCAAATCTTCCTATAGGAGATTGTGAGGTTACATGGAGTTCCAATAAAATAATTTCAAGTAAAGATGCTAAGTTCACTTCAAGGTTTTGGAAGGAACTATTTTCAAGCTTGGGGATAAAATTAGCCTTCAATATAGCTTATAATCCATAGACAGATGGACAAATAGAGAGGACAAATAAAATCCTTTATGATATTTTGAGGATGTATGTGATGCACCAGCCAAAGAACTAGGAAGAGTATCTTCCCCTTGTAGAGCTTGCATACAACAATGGGTACCAAAATTCTCTAAAGATGAGCCCATTTGAGGATTGGGTCATATGCTAAGTTGGCAAGACCATTTTTTGGGTCTTTTGAGATACTCAAAAGAATAGTTCCGGTGGCATATATATTAGACTTACCAAAATCAGTGAAAGTCCATGCTTTTTTCCATGTTTCATCTCTTAAAATATATATACAGGACACTGATCATGTTATCGATTTGACTGTGTTATAGGTGGAACCACAGAGAGAGTTCTAGCCAGAACCTCTATGCATCCTAGAGTGGAGGAAGCTCATGCTAAGAAACTGAGAAATAGAGCAAGTTAAAGTGCAGTGGAAATAATTTGGGTCCAAGGATGCCACGTGGAAAATATATGACCAGATGAGCGAAACATATCCTTTCTTATTTTCTGAATAAAGCAAATTGTAAATACATTGTAAATGGTGTACAAATCTGTGTATATAAAGCTCCATGCCAGTTGTGTTTGGTTTTTTATGGCTATTGAACGCCAAGTATAGTGTTCCCCCTCAAGGGGGAGGGGGTTCTGACATTTCCTGGTTAATACTTTCTCTCTTGTAAATAATTGTAATTATTTAGATGGATAATAGAGGGACACAAATTCCATTACTGGAGGAAGTAGATTGCTTAAGGGATCTGTTGGTTTAAATATTAGTCCTGATTGGCTGAGTGGTTTTAAATGCACTAACTATGCAATAAATTAACTTAAAGAGGAAGGACATGCCTAGGTGTACTTTGAAATCCAACAATAAGCAACAAAAGTACATAATTTAAGGAGAGGCATGGGCTTCACTATCTAGGGGTTAACTAGCACACAGTCAGTTGGTTGGGGAATTCCTCACACAGATGCAAAGAAAAAGAAGACAACTGAACCAGGGGGCGGATAGGAAGGAAAAAACCAACTCGATAAGAGTCAAGGGGGAGGAGACTCTCTGGTGAAATGATAGAAAGAAAACAAGAGTATAGAGATGAAGGGAATGAGAGTCATCTCTATCATGAATCTAACTCTGGAAAAGAGCACCAACTGAGCAATTTTTTGGGAGAGGCTTGCTGGGTGAAATATTAAAAAGAGGAGAGGATTTCTCAAAGGCTAAAGAATACACCAGAAGTTTGGTATTGAAGAAACTATTGTCTTGGGAAGAATTAATTAGGTGCATGTAAGGTTGATGAACCACCAAGAGTCACCTTGGGGGCTGAGGCTATGGTGTTTGTCTCACCGATGAACCACCTAGAGAGGTGATGTCTTCCACTTATCAATAGTTTATCCACTAATGAAAATTCCTTTAATGTGGACTCTCTTCTCCTAAAATTGATATGAGAACTCTTTATGATGTGGTATCACATCATGGACGTTAGATATGTATGTAAATTCTGGAAGACCGAATGGAAAATTTTGTAGCTGGTGGATGAAGGATGTGTGACCTTGTTTCATCTTGTTTTAGCTGAGGAAATTATTTGGTTTCTCTCCCAAAATCAATCCACCTCAAGCATTGGAATCTGGCTTAGGGGTGATAGCTGCAAGAAAGACTATGTTGCAACTTGCCTATGGTTGAGTGGAGAGTTGCAGTCCCGATCTCAGTTGCCAAACCTTTCAACTTATAAGATAAGTGATACTTAAGCTCTTGTAATTAAATGTCTAAAATGTGTTCACTATGTTGGATAAGTACATCCTATAATGATGTTAATTTAATCCTCAAATGCATGGTTTATGTCTATGAATCAAATTGGGAATGAGCTTTTATGTCTATCACGGTTTGTGGATTTCTTGTCGGAATTTTGGGCGTTGTATGGCTCCTATACCTTTCATGAGTTTATTATAATTTTATTATTAGTCCAAGATACCAATATATCTTTGAGTTCATATGGGCTTGATTTCTGCCAAATTGTTATCAAAATAAGAGGCATGCAGGCCTCTAAGTTGTTGTGAGTTGATAATTGCCTAAGGCCATTAACAAAAATGAATGGTCCAATCCCTATCCTATTTATTGTAATGATTAGATAATTGGGTCTTAAGTTAATTCCATTATATGCATGTACAATGCTCAAAGGGGTTAAACCAAGTCCTGTTAAAAAATTAGGAGGGATAACTCCAAAGCATACCATATAAAACCTTTAGTGCATCGAGCTAAGCTCGGAGTCAAGCCCAAGTGCCCATAAAAACCACTGGGTCCAAAATTATGTGTGTTTACAAGAAAATGGGTGAGTGGGACTGAGCCTTGATACTTTAAAAGGGCTCAACACTGAACTATGTCAATTTGGTTGCTACAAAACCACTATGATGAACCTCGAATCCCGACCTTTTCTTATTATGCACAACTTTCAATTTCCCGGGGAACGTCTTCCAAGACACATCAAAATCCACTCTTCTGTTCAACCAAGGCAGAAACTCCACCTTCCCATGTTATCCCAATGCTAAGTCACCCCAACGCTTTCTATTGTTGTACACCTTTGAACGTTCAGGGAGACAAAACTCAGGGAATGGGAATAATTCCCATCAATGAACGATCCCAACCTATGTTATTTGAATCTCCCAATCTCGCTACTCCTTCAATAACCTAGGATAACTCGGTAATCATACCATATGCACATGGCCCCGCACACTATGCTTTATATGGGGCATTGATTCTCCTCCTTCCACGTGATCTCATAGTCCCATTGTTGTATCTTTGTAGACATTTCTAGGCTGGGGAACTATGCCAAAGCATCTAAGTAAGGGTTTTAATTGAGTTGGATGACCAATTAATTAAACCTTTAACACTTGTATAATCCAAATATTTCTAAGAAGTTCAAAGGTCCAATTTTCATTCATAATAGTATAAAATATTTGAATTGGTTTTTAAAGTGGAAAGGGAGAATATATGTGATAATCAAGAATTCACACTAAATACTTAATTAGTCAAATACAATTGATGCATGTAGAAGAATTCTATAACCAAACAATATATATTCAAAAGATAACTGAAGGCAACAATTTAAAGATGTAGAGGAACTAATTTAAACAAACTATTCAATTAGTTAATCTCCATAAAGATGATAACTTTGTAGTGGGCTATCAGGGAAGTTAATACTTAACTTAGCCTTACCCTATATCCTATATTACCTTGAATATATGATGAAAAACATAAATGAATAAACCATTAAGGCTCACATGAACACAAATGTTGTTAAGAGTGAAGTCAGAATCCTTTGATTATCTTCAAAACATTCCAAAAGAGTACAATAATGTCATTGGATCATCACAAGGGTTCAACCCTTTTTACTTTGAATTACAAAATACTTATAGAGTGTAATTCAAAAATATATAAATCTAATATAATTGTTTTACAAAATACAATTTTTATTCAAAATTATTTGGATTTATCAAACTAATACAATATTAAAATAAGATTTATTGAACCTGATTGCATATTCAATACTCTATTCAAGGGTTTTGTTGATGATTGCTACTTGAAAATATGCTCCTACCCTTTTTTCTCCTTCTTTCGTTGTGTTAGACCTGAAAATGTGCATTCAACTCCTGTTATCCTGTGTTGGTACCCTGAAAAACTGCATTCAGTTTTACTCAATGAGTTTGAGTAATTTGTCCCATCTTTGGTCATCTGGAATAGAAAATATAATTACTTTCTTGTATGCTTCTTCCACCTCTATGTACTTTTAAAAAATTGGCCTAGTAATAAATAAATGTTGAGTTTCATATTGGATAAATAGATCATATTCCAAGCCTTCAATGAAATCTTTACCACTAATGATTCCTTTAAATTTAGTAAACTTTGATCCATTTGTTGTTATCTCATGTAATCTATGCTAGTAATTTTCTAGTGGAGTCAATTGGCCACTGGAATCTCTTAGAGGTGTAAGTACCTTCTAGCGCAAGATATTAAATTTCATGTGGAATTTCTTTCCCTTCCCTTTTAAGTTTTGACATTTATTTTCTAACTGCACCATTAAATTTATTTTAGTCAAAACTCTCCTTACTTCTAGGACAGTATTAATCCTCTCTTCAATTCCTAATTCCTCCAATTCTTCTTTTGTAATGGAATTCAACACTTTTATTATCCTAGTTGCTTCTCATGGCTTCTGATCTAAGTCTTCTTTGATTTATGTTATGGTTGCCTTTGATCTTGTCACCACTTCTTCTTATTCAAACATAATCTCAATAGATACCCATAATTCAGTTATGGTTGAATTGATATGAACCCATATTTTTTCATTTGCTTTAGATAATGTTTGCGCTACCAATGATTCATCTTCATATTTTTCAAGCTGCTTCTAAAGCTTCAAAATTTTATGCAGTTCATATACATATACATATACATATACATATACGTACATATACATATACATATACATATACATATACATATACATACATACATACATACATACATACATACATACATACATACATACATACATACATACACATATCATACAACATACATACATACATATATATATAATATATATATAATATATATATATATATATATATATATATATATATATATATGATTTGATTTTGTTTTCCTCCATTTCCTGCAATGCTTCTTTTAGCTTCTCAATCTCCACATTCATTAAAGATAAATATCCCATGGCCTTTGATAATTTTCTATTGTTTCTTCACTGATTGCCTCTATCTACAATCTAGATGTTCCTACACTTGTCTGCTTTTCTTTTCTTTTTAGCAGGATTTCCATGTCAGCCTCCATTTTCTGAATCTGGATGTTTTGTTCCACAATCATTTTCAACATGTTCTACTTCTATTTTTCTAACTGTCTTACTTATTTTTCCTGTGGTTGTTCTGTTGTAGGTAGTTTTAACTGCTTTCTAAGTTCATGAATGTCTGCATTTCTTCTTTTGATTATTTCATCAGCATCATGGACATCACTAGGATCCACTCCTAGCTTTATCACCAGATCTTCTAGCCCCTTTATTCTGGTACCTTTGGCTAGAGAAGACATTCTTTCCAATTTAAGCTACGAATGGATATTATTTAAGGAGACTTGTAGCTTAGAAGCTTCCATGGATGTGCTTACCAATGCAGAATAAATCATTTCTCTCGCCTATTTGTGAAGATCAATTTGATCTATAAGGTGTATCTACTTAGTATCAAAAGAAAACATAGAATATTTATAATGATTTTCACTCTTAGGAACTGGTACTTTTGGCTCAAGGAATGGCAACTGGAATTTCCCTTTATCAGGATCTAGTGTAGATAAAACCTATGTTGAGTAAAGATTGTTTCCTAAACTCAACATAGGTGGAGGTTTTGAGTGCTTCATTCTTTCTGTTCATCTCCCTGAACTTGAAAAATATACTTTGTTGACCTGAAGATGGAGAAGCAGGAGACGTAGGAGAATCAATAACTATTTCATCAGTTTGCTAAAATTAAAAAGCAGGCTCGCCTAATAACAATATTGTGGTATGTTCTTTTGAATTTCTTCCTTTTGATGACTCATCTTCTGTATTTAATGATTTTCTTCTTTTGAAAACTTTGAAAGCAGACGCTTTAGGTGTTGAAATTTTAGGTGGGACACTTTCTCTTGGTTGTTTAAGCTCTTTTTCTTTCAGTCTTGGAGTCTCCAATGTTGTGTGGCTAGAGGTCTACTTTTCAGTTTCTTGCATAGTATTTTCTTCCCAATTTTTTGTATTTGCAAATTGTTCAATCTCTGGTTTTGATGTGTGTACATAATGTGTTGATTTTTTCTTAGTACTTATCTTTGAAATCACTCCCAGGGGGTCATAAGGAAAACTGAAACTGAGTCTGAAATTAATTTTTTTAAGTAGAATGTCTACTTCCTTTTCTGCTTCTATGTTGTTAACAATAAATGGACTAATCTGTGCCTTTAATTTAAATTGATATTTCTATTTCCTTGACACAAAATGTATATCATCCATATTCATTCTTTGCCTAATAAATTATAATGCAAAATCCTCATGGGGAGGAAAATTGGTAATTTATAAGGTGGCAACTCACATCCATAGACTTTGATTTATGAAAATTTCTAGTATAAATACCAGTCTCTAATTTTGGACTACTCACTTAGGTGTAGAATCCTTTTTATCTTTGTAGAAATCCTAGAAACTACATAATTTCTTAACAAATAAAGTGCCATATGCAAGAATTGGTTGAAAAATTCACTGAAAGAATAGTCTTCGAAAATTTTCCTCAATAATGATGTCCAATGAATTACTGACTGTGGATTTCCTTCAACATCCAATTTCTCTAGAGGGAACTTGAACCTTTCTAATTTATGATATAAAAACAAATAGACCAAAAATAACTAGTGCTTAAATGGTCCTTCAACACTGAACTTGAGAAACTGATCATGAATTATATAGGACAAGAATTGATTGAAATTGAACATAATTGAGGATTTATTATTGGATGAAAACACTGATAAAAACCCCAAGATAAATACATATAACCACTGATAATTTGGATAACCTAACATACAAGAAACTATGGAAATTACCTACTTAGGCATCTCAAGAAATATTGCAGAGGAATAAGGTGGATTTATCCTAGGCAATTCAGAATTCTCAAGTAGGAATGAATCAAAAATATGATCTCTCTATGGGAGAGTAAGCTTCTGATAAATCTCCATAAGTGCATCAATACAAAAAGGGTGGAGGGAGTCCTGTGGATTTAACTGTAGGTCTTGACATATTGATTCAAAGGTTATGGAGAACAAAACTTCATTATTTCTGGTTATTATAGCTCTTTGACTTGGGAGGTATCGAGCTTCACACAAGGTGACAAATTCTGAGAAATTATGAGTCTGGGGGAAACAAAACCGAGGGAGAAAGGATTCACATAAGGAAAATCCATCGTTGGTGTCCTCATACTTCTAGAATTCCCAATTGTGAAGCTCATATATATCAAATTTATAGTGAGTTTCTGTTATTTTGAATTGGGTATCGATGAGAGGTAGTTCATCTAGGTTAATTACAGGGGGTAGCAGGGGACTCTTAATAGATACCTTGGATTTTCTCTTATGGCTGGCCATTTTGGAAAGAATAAAACCACAGTAAATGATAAATAATTTCACCCAGGAGTGATGGCAATTAATAGCTGATGATCACTGCATTTTGGTCGAATCACGTTCAGAATGCTCTGGTTGTAGGTGGAAGGTCAAAGAGTTTAGTTTTAGCAGGGATAATGGTTTTATTATGATTCTCATAATATATTTTTGTTGGATTAACTGTTAATGGCGTAGAGAATTGAATGAATTAGACTTTGGCGAGAGTAATTAACACTATAATGGTTGATTTGTCAATTTATCAGGAGGAACGGTTAAAACCAGAAATAACAGAGAGTTGGCAAAGGCTAGAAAATAGCGGGAAGGTTGGCAGAGGGGTAGCAATGGTATGTGGTTTGATGTGAGTAGGGTCCCATGATTGATAGGAGCTTGACACGTATGCCAGAGCGGGATAGGGGAAACCACTTTTTGGACACCCCCCTGCTCCATTAAGTGTCAGGAGTGTGGGGGGTCCCATAATTCATTTGCTTCCATTGATCTAGGCACATTTAATCATGACCGTTAAAATATGCATGGCGATTATCATCTTCGGCGGTAAGTCAAATCAAAACTTTATTTACAATATTTATTAAAAAAAAAAAAAAACTATTTAATTACTAAATAAAAAAAATATAATGAGCAGAATTTAAATTTTCTCGCTCTAACGCATAATAATACTTCTTTCTTTTTTCTTTTATAATATCTTTTCTATTTTTTTCTCTTTATTTATTTTGATTTTTTTCATTTCATTTCATTTCTTTTTTTTTTTTTCTATTTTTTTGAAACCAATAGAAATTTGTAAAAAGGGTAAAAATATGTTACAACGTCGGCTCCATCTAGGGACAACTTCCCCCTGCGGGATGCAGAGAACCTGCTGATCCATATGCCTTCTCCTCGGGCTATGGAGTCTTTGATGTGAAAATCACACTTGCTATGGAAATTTAAAGAAAATTGGAAATATACAATGATGATTTTGAAAAACACTCAGTATTGGATATAATTCTCGAGATATTTCCCATTGACTGACGATGAAAAATATTATCCTTTCAGATTTTGTAGGATGAATGTATTATTTCCTTTGACCTTTGTGATGCTCAAAGGTCCTAACCATAGGTTATCAAACTTTCCATGCTTGCCTCTTTCTTCTCTTCTCGCATCCCATCTAAGAACCAAATCTCCTTGTCTAGAATTTCTTTCTCTAGATTTTCTATCAAACAAACTCTTCATCTTGTCCTGATATTGTCGAAGTTTATGCTGAATTTCATCTTTGTCTTGATTTAGCTCAATAATTCGATTTATCCTTCTTGAAAAATCACCTGCCTCTTCGTATGACTCCTACAAAAATTTCATGACTGGAAATTCTAACTGAGTAGGGAAGATAACTTCTATTCCATAAACAAATTTAAAAGGAGATTTACCAATAGATCTTTCAGGTGAAACCTTGTCTATCCATAATGCATATTTTAGATGGTTGTCCAAGTTTCTTTTTTGATCAAATAACACCTTAATGACTTTGATTGGGATTTTATTTGAGGATTCTTCTAGCCCATTCCCTTGTGGATAATAAGGTGTAGAGTGATGTAAAGCAATCTAATATTTTTAACAAAATTCAGTCATCTTAATGCTACTAAGAGCTTGAGCATTATATGTAACTCATTGTCTTGGGAAGCCAAATCTAGACAAAAAAAATTCTCCAATAAATTTTATCACCACTATCTTTGTTGGATTCCTTACAGGAATTGGCTCCACCCACTTTGTGAAGTAATCGATGGTTGTTAATATCCATCTGTGTTGATTACTTAAAGAAGGACTATTTCACCAATGAAATTTAATCCCCACTGCAAGAAAGGAGCTTCCACTGAAACTGGAACAAGAGAAAGTGTCACTAACCTTTGTTTTCCTACAAAAATATGATAAGGGATACAACTTCTCACATTGGAACCAACCTTTGGAAATATTTTTGGCCAATAGAAACCTGCTCTGAGTATTTTATGTGCAGTTGCTTTCCGAGCATAATTTCCTCCAAAAAACCCTTCATGAAACTTCTCATTTACTCCATCTGTCTCACTTTCAGTCAAACATAGCAAGATGATATTCAATGGATCCTTCCAATACAAGTTTGCATTTACTATGCAATATATCATTTCCTTGAGTCTGAGGGATCGACATTGACTCTTTGTGAACTCAAGAGGGTACACAAAATCACGTAGAAAATGCACAATATCTTTGTACCAATCTGATAATAAGACCTTTTCATCAATGTGTACAAGAAGAGGAACATGTACTAAACTAGAAGAAGGTTCTTGTAGATTCTTCTCCTCTAAAGAATGAGAAGGTTCCTTTTTTTCGAAATTTATGGAAGAACCTGTTGTTGTTTTGAAACCAACGTTTCAGACTAACTAAGTGAGTCCATCATCAGGACTGTCAACTGCGAGTTTGAGAAGAGAGAGTGTGGATGCTTGGAGCAATTAATAGTTGATCGTTAATAGTTTAATGATAAGAATATTATTGTCGGAAATGAGGTTGGATGGGTGTTTTTCTCTTGAGATTATCGTGTTCTCAAATTTTAGTGCAATGTTCATTATGTCTCTTCCATGGTGAGACTTAATGAAAAGGTTCTTGTTCATTATGTCGATTCTTCTCCCCTGAAAAATGAGAAGGTTCTTGTGGATTCTTCTCCCCTGGAACTTGCAATATTGTATTGATACCCAAAATTTTGCAATTTGATTTTGCCAACAACTTAGCTAGACCCTGTCCTTTTACCATCTTTGTAGGTCTGATATCTAAATCAAACTCTAGTATCTTAGCAATCCATATCCCCCTCTTTACATATGTATCAGGTTGAGTCAACATTGTCTTTACTGCATTGTTAGGCACATAAGAAATTATAGGGGAATGCAGAACATAAATCCTAAATGATTTCAAAGCTTGTATTAAAGTATAAGCTTTTTTTCCTATTATGTCATATTTTAGTTATGCATCTATCATAACCTTGCTAAAGAAAGTGCTCATGTTGATCTTCATTTCTCTGCAATAAAACTACTGCTATTGTAGTATCTGAGCCGAAGGAGAAAATACTGAAAAGTTTTGAATAATTAGCATTAGAAAGCACTGGAACCTCGTAGTTCCCTTTTTTATATGAGAAAAAGAGAATCTATCTTGGGTGTTCCTTTTGAATTCATTATCTTTCATGAGCATATCAGTAATATCTTTAACAATTTCAACATAATTAAGTATAAACCTTTTTAAATTATTTATCTTCCTTAAGAATGGCTGAATTTCTTAGAAAATTGATTGCCTGAATTGTTGAAACTCTTTTAGGGTCAATTATAACTCCTCCTTTTGAAATAATGTGTCCCAACAATTTTCCTTCCCTCATTGCAAAGAGTGTTTTTTTGGATTAAGAGAAATCCCAAATTTCCTACATCTCTGAAAAATTTTCCTCAAATGTTTGATATGTTTAGCATCAGACTCAGAAAATACTGTCAAATCATCAAGGTAATTGACTATGAATGTATTTAGCTTCCCAACAAATTCCAAATCCATTGCCCTCTAAAATGTTTCACCAACATTGATTAGACCAAAATGCATCTTAGCATACATGAAAGTAACCCATGGAGTTGTGAATGTTGTCTTTTCTCTGTATTCTTGACTGACCAAAATCTAGTTGTATCTAGAAAAACCATCCAACATTGAAATCCTATAAGAACCTATTACTCTTTGAAGTAATGGATCCATTTTTGATAATGGATAATTATCTTTCAATGAAAAAAATTTCAGGTTTCTAAAATCAAATCAAAGTCTTAATTATCCATCTTCATAACATGTATCGAGTTAGATAGCCATTGAAAATATCTTAAAGGAACTATTATTTTTTCATCCAACAACTTTCTTACTTCTTTCTCAATAATAGGCAACAGGACTGGGTTAATCCTTAATTTTTGTTGAAATGGCTTAGCTCCTGGTTTCAAAGGAATTTTGTGCTCAATAATAGTTGTGTCATAAGTTTTGAATTCTTTGTAGGATCATGCAAAGACATCTCTATATTATTTAAACAAATTGACATATTTTTCTCTTATGTCATTTGGCAAACTGGCTAAGATTTTAACATTTCTAATTTCTTCTCTAGTTCCAATATTACAGTCCTGTATATCTTCCTGTTGTGAATTTAACAATGAAGATTTTGATACATCATTTTGATCAAACAATTTTTCAATAGGAACTAATCCTTTTGGAATATTATTATTTGTTAACTAAATGATATCATGATCAGCGTTTGTTGTTTAAATTTCATATCTGAATCATCATCATTTCCTTTTATTTCATCATTGTTTTCTTCTTCGACATGTAAACCAGAAAATTCATGAATGGCCTGTAAGAAATTCTTCAACTATTCGTCATCTTCAAAGATTTTCCAGTGTCTTAAATTATCTGGGATGGAAGGTCTGTACTTTACTTCAATCTGATACTATAATTGCAAAGGATCAGGTATTTTGAAAGGACTTGCAGAAACTGCCAAGGCATCTGCATGACTATTATATTCTCTTGGAATTGCTGAAATATTGAAAACCCGAAAATAATTTTCCACACAGTCCCATACTTCATTACTATAAGCTATGATTATAGGATGTTTTGTTTGACAAAGATTTCTGATCTATTTTACTATCAATTGCGAATCACCAAATACTGCCAGATTTTGTACCTTCAAATTTTTAGCTAATTCTAATCCCAAAATTAAAGACTCATATTTTGCCACATTATTAGTGACTTCAAAATCTAACTTGAAGGATTAAGTAATGTTTTTATTTTCAGTTGAAATGAGTACAATTCCCTTCATCTCCATCCTTAGAAAATGCTCCATCAAAATACATTTTCCAAACATCACTATTTGAAAACTAAAGGATATTTATAGTATCTTCAATTTTAGTTTGTGGATTACACAGATCATTTGCAACCAAAGTAAAACACCCAAAATATTGATCAATATCACAAATATGATGATTTGTTGCTTGATTAGATTTACATACAATGTTTATGAATCTTACTTCTCCTTACAACCTTAAATGTTCACCTCCATAAACTAGGACTGTAACATAGGAAATATCCTATGTAAGCTTCCTCCGAGCTTAGCACAACAAGATCTTGATAACAACATACCAAATTTGGGAGGAATATATGTAACAACTATATCCAATACTATGCTCTTCACATGGATTTTAGTAAGAGTAACAAATTAATATTTCATTAATCCCAAGCAAGGTACTTTCTTTGAATCAAATGTGTACAGATCATGATAGGGCCAGGTAATTTGCAACTGAAGTTGGTCCACGATAACTTTAGGCATCAAATTATGGGAAGCACCAAAATATAGCATACAGTTGTATAAAATAAAATCATGAACTTTTTAAAGTAACATAGAAAGGTGGTTCATCTATCATGTCTGAACTAGGCCCAAAAAATATTGAAGGTTTTTCATCATGTAGGTTAATCACATCTCCTTCAACATATACACTTGAAGATTGTATCCATTTGGAAACTTGTTGTTTATAACCTGGATTCCTTGAAAGTTCAGATAAGGAATTTGGTATTTTTATCCTTTCTAATTCTCTTTCAACATTAAAGACAATTGGAACATATTTTTCTGTAGAAGATTCCTCTGGTAACTAATTTTGAGGTTGAAAATATGGTGTTTCAACAACCTTCTCTTGAGGCTCATCATAGGTAACATTTTTACAGGACTACTAGGACCTTGTTTGGGTCTTAGGTCATATCTTTTATTCAATTCATCAATGAGAAACTCAGGAAAATCTTGGTATTTAGAAACTTAAGAGAATTCTTTATTTTGAGCAAGAGGTTGATCCTCAGTGATAGGGACAATAGAATTTTGAGATGATGGATCATCAAAATAATTAATATCATTTGTGACAACTGGGACTGCTTGTTCAGGGTCTTAATCATCAATCATTAATGGAGGTTTAATTTGTTGGTCATTATTTGGACTTTGGAAAATTTGTGGCTGGAAAGGTCTTCCATACTGTACTAGAGGTCTATTTGCAATATGTTGGGCTACTCTGGGCTAAGTTTCCATTCTTGAAATTCAATTGGAAAAATTTCTTAATAAATAGGTTATTTCATCAATTTTGTGTTCCTCTTCTTTATTCTTTGATGATGAAGTGATTTCTTTTCTAGCTTTCATTTTCCTTTCATCTTTTTTTGCCTTTGCTTTCAATTTACTAGATTTCGACTTGTTAGCTTCTACCTCAATTACATTGGTTTGCATATATGCTAATGTTTCATATTTTCTTTCTCTATTCATTACAACAAAATCATCATCAAATGCTTTAGAAAATATAACTTTCGTTGCAGTTACTGGGGGTTTATTGTAATTCTTATTAAATCTTTTGATAAAGTCAACAAGTTCACCATGATTCCTTCTCAAATCTTCAAATTCTGTTAGATGATACACAATATCTTTTTTAATTCCCCATTGATTCTTGAAAATGTTGGTTAATTTAGTCAATGTCTTTATATAATTTTCTTATAATTGTCTGAACCATATTATGATATTTCCCTTTAATGATTAAATAAATAGTATTGTATAAACATCTTCATGTTCAATATTCATATTGTCTACAAAATCAAGAAACGCAGCCAAATGATCTTCTGCAGATGGCCTTGTTTCTCCATTAAATCCAGGTAAATGTTTCAAATACCCTTAAGGAAAATCATGAAGTTGATTTGCTAGTGAAAGTGTTAATGTTGCATACTGAGCTATTACAATTGGCCTAAATCCTACCATCTAATGTTGTAATAAAACTAGATGTTTAGGAGTGACAACTTTGCTTGAATATGATTGAGATGGAGGTTTGGGATTCTTGAAAAACTGAGGATGAAAAACTAGTTTTTGGACTTCAGGTATAATTTTCTCTTGATCTTAAAATCCTAAAGAATTTGTATAAATGTTGAGTTCCTCTTTGGTCTTGGAAGAAATAAAAGGATAAGTATGTATAATAGAGGAAATAAAATTAGCTAGTTTCAATTCAGCCAATTGAATTTCAGGATCTGCTTCTGTATCAGATGGTTCTGAAAGAGAAGCAGGAAAATCAAAAGACTCAAGTTGATGAACTAATAATGCAGATTGAAGATCTACTCCTTTAGAGAGAATTTCTAAAACTTTAGGTTGTAAATCTGCCAATTCAACAGGGATTGGGGTTGATTGAAAAGGATCATATTGTGACATTGCTTCCGGAGGAAGAGAGGCAAGAGTAGAAGTGGAAGCTTCTAATCTACGTCTGAGAGATTCAATTCTCACAAGTCTTTCTGGATCTAATTATGGAGAGAAGAACTTTGGATCTGAATGAGATATGGTATACTTGTGTGAAGCCAAATTTGATATGTGAAGTCGTCAAGTGAAATATTTTAGCCTGCTAATCTCTTATTCACCATTAAGAGGTAAGTCTGATCGTTGTCCCATGGAAATAACTTCAAACTTTTTCCCCAACAATGATGCCAATCTGGTGTTGTATCTTTGTAGACAGTTCTAGGCTAGGGAACTGTGCCAAAGCATCTAAGTAGGGGTATTAATTGAGTTGGATGGCCAATTAATTAAACCTTTAACACTTGTATAATCCAAATATTTCTAAAAAGTTCAAAGGGATAATTTTCATACGTAACAACATAAAATCTTTGAATTGATTTTGAAAGTGGAAACAGAGAAGATATGTGATAATCAAAGATTCATACTAAATAGTTAATTGATCAAATATAGTTGATATGTGCAAAAGAATTGTACAACCAAACAATGTATATTCAAAAAATGATAGAGGGAAACAATTTAAAGATGTAGAGGAACTAATTTAAACAGATTGTTCAATTAGTTAATCTCCATAAAGATGATAACTATGCAACGGGCTATCAGGGAAGTTAATACTTAACTTAGCCTTACCATAAGTCCTATATTACCTTGAATCTATGATGAAAAACATAAATAAATAAACTAGAAAGACTCACATGAACACATATGTTATTAAGAGTGAAGTCATAATCCTTTGATTATATTCAAAAAAATTCAGAAGAGTACAATAATGTCATTGGATCATCACAAGGGTTCAACCCTTTCTACTTCGAATTAAAAAATACTTATAGATTGTAACTCAAAAATATCTAAATCTAATACAATTATTTTACAAAATAATTTTTTTATCCAAAATGATTTGGATATATCAAACTAATGTAATATAAAAATAAACTTTTTTGAAACTGATCACATATTCAACACTCTATTCAAGGGTGTTATTGATGACTGTTGCCTGAAAATATGCTTATGCCCTTTGTGCTCCTTCTTTCGTTGTGCTAGCCCTAAAAATGTGCATTCAACTCCTATTATCCTGTGTTGGTACCCTAAAAAACTGCATTCCTTTTTAATCGATGAGTTCGAGTAATTTGTCCCATCTTTTGAAATTTGTAATATAAAATTTAATCACTTACCTGTATGCTTCATCCGCCTCTGTGTAATTTTCAAAAGTTGGCCCAGTAATTAATAAATGTTAAATTTCATGTTATATAAATAGATCATATTCCAGGCATTTAATGAATGCTTTACCGTTGATGACTCCTTTTACTTTAGCAAACTTTGATCTATCTGCTGCTATCTCATTTAATCTATGTTGGTAATTTTTTAGTGGAGTTAATTCGCCACTAGAATCTCTTAGAGGTGGAAGTCCCTTCTGGTGCAAGATATTAAATTTTTTGTGGAATTTATTTCCCTGCCCTTCTAAGTTTTTACATTTATTTTCTAATTGTGGCATTAAATTTATTTTAGTCAAAACTCTTCTTACTTCTAGGACTATATCAGTCCCGTCTTCAATTCCTAATTCCTCAAATTCTTTTTGTCTTGGAATTCAACACTTTGATTATCCTGGTTGCTTCTCCTGACATGTGATCTAAGTCTTCTTTGATTTACGTTATGGATGCCTTTGATATTGTCACTAGTTCTTCTTGTTCAAAGATGATCTCAATAGATGTCCAGATTTCAATTATGGTTGAATTGATATGAACCCATATTGTTTTCTTTGCTTCAGATAATGTTTACATTGTCAGTGATTCATCTTCATATTTTTCAAGTATATGCATTATCTGATTTGATTTTGTTTTCCTCCATTTTCTGTAATGCTTCTTTTAGCTTCTCAATCTCCACATTCCTTAAAGATAAATATGCCATGGCATTTGATAATCTTTCTGTTGTTTCTTAACTAACTACCTCTATCTGCACTGTAGATGTTCCTGCGCTTGTTTGTTATTATTTTTCTTTTAGCATGATTTCCATGTCAGCCTCTATATTCTGAAACTGGATGTTTTGTTACACAATCATTTTCAACATGTCCTACTTCTTTTGGTTGTGGATGTTCTATTGTAGGAAATTTTAGTTGCTTTCTAATTTATTGAATGCCTGCTTTTTTCTTTTGATTATTTCTTCAGCAACATGGACATCACTAGGACCCACTCCTAGATTTATCACCAGATCTTCCAACCCCTTTATTCTAAGAGTATCTTTAGCTAGAGAAGACATTCTTTCCAATTTAAGTTGTGAATGAATATTATTGAAGTTGGCCTATAGATTAGATGCTGCCATGGTTGAGCTTTTGAATGTAGAATAAATAATTTATCTTGCACATTTGTGAAGGTCAATTTGATCTATAGGGTGTATATGCTTAGTATCAAAATAAAACATAGAAACTTTATAATAATCTGCACTCTTAGGAACTGGTATTTTTGGCAAGGAATGCCAACTAGAATTTCCCTTTATCAAGATCCACTGCAGATAAAAGCCTATGTTGATTAGTGGAAGATTGTTCCTAAAACTCAACTTAGGTGGAGGTATCGGGCTTCAAACTAGGTGAAATTTTGGGAAATTATGAGTCCAGGGAAAACAAAACTAAGGGAGCAAGAATTCCCAGAAGGAAAATTCATCGGTAACATCCTCATACTTCTAGAATTCCCTATTGTGAATCTCATACAAATGAAATTCACATTAGGTTTCTGTGATTTTGAATTGGGTATCTATGAGAGGTAGTTCATCTAGGTTAATTATAAGGGGTAGGAGGGGACTCTCGACAGATATTTTGGATTTTCCCTTATGGCTAGCCATTTTGGAAAGAACAAACTCATAGGAAATGATTTAGAATTTTACCCGGGAGTAATGGTGATTGATATCTGATGGTCATTAGAGTTTGCTCGAATCATGTTCAAAATGCTCTGGTTGTAGGTGGTAGGTGAAAGACTTTAGTTTTAGAAGGGATAATGATTTTATTACGATGCTCATAATGGAATTTTGTTGAATTAATTGTTAATGGCGTGGGGAATTGAATGAATTAAACATTGGTGGGAGTAATTAATACTATAACGGTCGACTGGTTAATTTATCAAGAGGGATAATTATAACAAAAAATAACAGAGTTGGCAGAGGGGTAGCGATGGTATGTGGTTTGCGGTCTAGGGGGTACCGCAATCGATAGGATCCTAACACGTATGCCAGAGAGGGATAGAGGAAACCACTTTTCAGACATCCCCCCCCCCCCCCCCATTCTGTTAACTGTCGGGAGTGCGAGGGGTCCCGCAATTTATTTGTCACCAATTGATTTGGGTGTGTTAAACCCTAACCATTAAAAGTTGCATGGTGATTATCTTCTTTGGTGGAAGTCAAATCAAACTTTATTTACAATATTTTATTTAAAATTTATTTAATTGTCGAATTAAAAAATATATAATGAGCGACATTTAAATTTTCTCGCTTATTCTAACACATAAATAATAATTTATTTTTTCTTTATAATATTTTTTTCTCTTTTCTCTATTTTTTCTTTTATTTTTTTTTCTCTTTCTTTCTTTTTTATTTTTTTATTTTTCATTAATTTTTTATTTTTTATTTTTTTGAAATCAATAGAAATTTGTAAAACAAATTCCAAGGGTAAAAATAAGTTACAACACCCATCATCCTGGCATGTTCCTTGAAACACACTCTTTATTTCTTCTAGGGGTTTCCCTTCCGAGATGATGTAAGCGCTTATGACTAAGAATGTTCAGGCTTGTTCCCTCTTGGATTTCATTCTCATTGTTTTCTTGTACTCGTCTTGGCTCATGCCACATCCCATCGATGCCATGTTAGCCTGATAGTTTTGGATGAAGGGAATAAAAGAATGTCCAGGGTTGAAGTCCTAGGGTGAGGTGGCAAGGGTGGCCCACACGACTCATACACAATTACCCTTATATTATAACGTATGCTTACAAGCCATGCATGCAGAATGTTTCAACCTAGCATGTTTGAGTCAACAATTTCCAAGTGGCTCATGCCTTGGACAACCACGAGGGATTTACAAGGGAACCATATGGGCACGACGTGGAGGGCATGATGTCATGGCATTATTTAATTGGTCATGACCTCACTAGTCCATACCTTATGATCTAGGAGGTAGATTGGAACAAAGGATATACGGCCATAAGCATCTCAATGAGATGATCATGATGGTATCATTTGTTTTGAGTTTTGAAAGGGTAAAAAAAAGGTGAAAAAAAAATTAGACCATGTTTCCATAACTCTACATTAGGACTTGGGTCAACATAGTAACCGCCTCTATCTAGTCTAGTTTGGGCTTTGAATTAGGAGGGGATAAGTTACAATATGAAGATAACTTCAAAAATATTTTAGCAATCTATTGATTTGGTTTCAATGAATCATTGATTTCAAACAAATGTGAGTTATTAAAACACAACAATCCTAAAAAATAAAATCTATGTTAAATTCATTAATTCCAAGAGTTTTGAAATTTGACTTAGCCATTAGTTTAGCTAAGCCTTGACCTTTTGTAAGTTTTGTTAGTTTAAATTCCAAGTCAGACCCATGAATTTATGTTATCCATTTTCCTCTACTTGCATCACAATCCTATTGCCCAAGAATCTCTTTAATAGACAGATGTGGAACATAAGATATCATTTTAGAATGTAGAACATAATATCGAAATGCTTTTGAATCTTTAAGAAAGGGAAAATATTGTTTCTTCATGATCTTATATTTTAATTCAACATTTTTAAGGGCTTTGTTGAAAAATACTTCCAGTGGTTCAAATCCTTCTTGATACTTTTGTAACATACCTACTGCAATGGTATTTTGTAAAGAAAAATGGAAAATTATAAATTATTTCTAGTAATCCAGGCTTATGAGAGCATGTTCTTCCCCTACAACTCTCTTAATTTTATGGAAACAGATTTCATGTCTTAAACCATTTAAAATAAGCCCCCTTTTTTAGCATATATGTTATTTCTTTTACAATCTCAACAAAATTTGATATAAACCACCTTAAAAAAAATCAAATTTCCTAAATAGCATATATCATAGTGCAGAGGATTTCCACCATGGCAAGCATGGTTAATGTACTGTCATGATGTTGTGTGGTGTTGGTTTTCTCCGCAGAGAAAGTTTCAATCTATGGTGCTTATGACTACTTTTGTCTAGGTCTTAGTGAGTCCCCACTATTTAGCAATGAAGGAAATAGTTGGTTTTGGTTCATTTGTTGGGAGAAACAATGTCCATTACTCCACAAAATCCTCAAGGAAGTCTCACAATTCTAAGGGATCGAAACAATAAATGCCCCTATTGCACAAATCCACTCTAAGTTTGGTCATGGCTCCAAAAGTTTCTACTAGGGATCAATAATCACCTCTTTTGGTGGCATTATCTGGTTAGCATTGGTGTGGAAGAAAAACATGTATGGTATTCCATTTCCTCTTTTACATAACTCTTTGCTTCATTCCCAGTATTTATTTTTTTATGGATAACACTATGTCCCCCTCATCCCCAACATTTTTCAGGATTAGATGCTCTTTCCCTTGGCCACTATTTAGCTTCTCTTTCCCTTATCCATTTTTGGGCCACATGCCACTAGTGGTATACTTCCATCTACTCTGCCAACGATATAACAGAGTTACATTTTTCAAATCTTCATAGGGAATATCAGTGGGAAATCAAATATTTTATGGGTCGAACATTCTACCACTGTATACTCTCTTAAGAAGACCATTGAAGCTAAGTGGGATATCTTATTTAATACTAATATTTCTAAATATTCAACCATCATACTAAACACAAGACTCTGTGGGGCGCTCTCGGTGCCAAATCAATGAATGGGATTACTTTCATATTTAAGGATGCAACCCAAAGGAAGGGTTCAGCTTCAACATAAGAGGTACAAAATATTCTAGGCCCTTATATTGTTGAACAAATGGAAAAAAACTCCATCTATGGAAGTTAACCTGCCTGAGGTAACTTCCCTTTTCTCTGTTTTACAGTCTAAAGTAGTTATTCGCAAATTAAATGGCTTCTAGGCTAAACTCAAAGCATTAATTGAGTGGATTATTTCCTCATAGACTCCAAACTTTGAAAATTTTCTATGCTTAAAGGGTTTTTTCATAGTTCAATTTGAAACAAAGGAACTAGATTATGCTCTTAATCCAGGGCCATAGTTTTTGGGTAGATCCAGCCTATTCATCATGCATTGATTCCCCGAATATATATATATATATATATATATTTATATATTATATATTTAGACTAAACACTCTCTAATTAATATTTAGAAAGTTTATATCTAAATGGCATATAAATCTCTTGATTCATGTTTTGCTTCCATCTTTAAGTACAATATGGCCTAAAAAAATTATCCTTATGTCAGGAAACAATATTTTTTAGGATTTAATGAGAATCCATCTTGATTACATTTTTTAAAACTTCTTGTAAATTCCTACTGCAATCTTCTTCAATTTTTGAAAAACTGTGATATCATATAAATAAATAACTATAAATATGTCATTTTTCAACAACAAAAACAATATTTGTTACTCTCTAGAATGTTTCTTATACATCCATTAGTCCAAAAATATTTTTCTCATATATAAATGTGCCCTCAGGAGTAGTAAAAATAGTTTTAAATCCACCCTCTCTACTCAACCACTTGATTATAACGCAAGAAACCATTTGTCAAAAAAATGTTAAGAGCATCAACTACTTTTTCAAAATGCTATCCATTTTTGGTAAACAACTGTTGTTTTTCAAAGAAGCTCTACTAATATTTTTAAAATCTATAAATAAACAACTTTCCCATTCAATATTTACACCTAAAAATTCATTTAACTTATAGTTTTCATCATTATTTACAATATCAATAATATCATTATCTACCATATCATTTTTAAAATCAATATTTACACCTAAAAATTCATTTATCGATTCTATGAATATTTTGATTTCCAAACTATCTTCAAGCACCTACCAATGTTTAATATTATCTATGTAAATAAATTCAATTTCATATTTTAAACAAAAGATATTTGGAGTTTGGAAAAATTTGGCTATCATACTTAAAAAAAAATCGTCAAGCTGATTTGATTTTCTAAGAATGACAGTAAAATTAATTGGTAAGAATTTTTTTTAACAAAGTCCCGCACTTGATTTTTATATGCTCTCATCCTAGGATGTTGGGTGGAAATTTTTTTACCCAGTTAATAATTAGGGTTTTATCGAGGAGAAAATTAAGGGAAGAGAATTCCCGCACTTGATTTTTATATGCTCTCATCCTAGGATGTTGGTTGGAAATTTTTTTACCCAGTTAATAATTAGGGTTTTATCGAGGAGAAAATTAAGGGAAGAGAATTAGATCAGAGGAAAAGAGATTAGGGTGACCCCATTATTAGAGGCGAATTAAATCATTATTTAAAAGAGGGGATTTTTGAATTAACATAAAAAAAAATTGTGGAAATTATCTAATATTTATAAATGAATTTTTTTAAGTTGTGAAAATAAAATAATATTATATATTTTTAAGATATATTATTTTTATATTTTTTTGTTTGATTGGTGAGAATTTAAATTTTGAATTTCATTCTTTTACATAGTATTTTATAACACACTTGAGCGCCTTTGTGCAGATAGATATAATCTAATATTTATATATGCTATAATGTTATTATTATTATTATTGATATTATTAATGTTATATTAAAATGAAAGTAACAATAAATCCATTTTTAGGGTCTTGGATAGGCGTTGATTAGGTGCACTATTAAGGCACTCTAGATGTTAAGTCATTTGTTCAATTCCCTGCCCTATTTAAGTGTTATTTTTGGACATAACCATCATGTAGCCGGTGTTATTATTGGACATAACCATCATGTAGCCTCACCATTACCGAACTTACAAAAAAAGTAATAATAAACCCAAATGAAAACTATAATATTTGCAAAAATTATAACTATGAAATATTATTATAATATAATGACAATGTTAAGTATTGTTATTATAATTAATATATTATTAACTTAAATATAATAAACAATAACCTTATTATTATAATATTATATTATTAATATCAATTATCTATTATTTTACTCTTATTAATTAAATCCAAATGACCCTATAATGTTTGCCTAATTTATCTAACTATGAAATATCTCCTTTATAATATTTAATGACAATGTTAAGATTATTGATTATAATTATATGTTTTATGAACTAAATATTAATAACAATAACTTTTATTATTATATATTAATATTATATATCAATATTTATATCTATTCTTATGGTTGAGTTATTATTTTTATTTATTAATAATTAGTTTATTAATTAATTTAATATGTAAGGATAATTATTAATATTGTTAATGTGTCGTTAATAGTAGGTGATGGACTTCACCGGTGTGAGGTTAATACTATATTGTTATGTAATTATATTATATAATTTGATAATAAATATGTTTTTAATTATATAATAAATTGATATATACTAATATTATTAAGTGATATTATTATTTAATATTGATAATATGAAAAAATATGTGTATTGTGGTTTTTGGCCATCTCTCCCTATGGTTCTCCATCCTAATGACAATTTATTGTGTCTTAATCTTACTAGTGTTTTGGTATTGTGTCACTCTCAATTTCTAGATAGCTAACTATTTATGGATCAAAGATAGTATTTTTGGAAATCTCCTATTGGTCAACAAATCTTGTAGGAGTGAGGCTAATAGCATTTTGTTAATATGTCAATGTAATTTTCCCTTATAGATGAAACAAGCATGACTTACAAAAAAAATATTTTCATTAATATTAGGTTATTAATAGTACGTAAAATATTATTATTAGTATTAGATTAAAAATAATACTATTAATTTTGTGTTTTTAATATCAGGGAATTTAATCTCCTAGATTCTTTTCTTTCGATTCCAATTCCAATTTCATTCAACACCTCATTTCCCCTTCTAATATTAATCCCACTTCTATCTTTCCTAACTCTCCTTACATTAGTCCCCCTAAAAGAATGGACACCCACTCCCTTGCGAAACCTCTCTTGGGCAATAGTATCTCTTATAGCCCTAATAACCCTTTGAATACCTCTGTGGTTGATCTAATTACTATAACTCCCCCAACCCATTCAAGTAGTTCTATACCCTCCTAGCTAACTTGTTCAAACCTCATTCCTTCCACATTTTCACCTCTCTTGTTATGTCATTTCCCCTCCCCATCTTAACTCCCCTATCAACCAAGAAACCTGCTCAGATCTAACTCATCCTCTCCCACTACTTTCTCTCTAACTTCTAATGCTTCCTATGCTAAGACCTATAGTCTCTCTTCTACTCTCCCTAGATCCTTTCTAAACTCATCTCCATAAGTCTTGTCTCTACGAGATTCAATTACTTAATTATTGTAAACAATCCCATAAATTGGCTTCCAATTGACTATTAGTGTTGTCCAACCCCTCATCCCAACCTTCTTCTAAGTCTTCATGTTAGTCGTATTTCTAGAAAAAATCTTACCCATCCTCCTCCAATGCAAATCCCCCCATCTAAACTCCAAATCAAAAAAATAGAGCTTCATACCTCCACTCTTCAACTCTTGACATCATATCAAACTGTAAGCTTCATTCCCACCTTAATAGAGTGGTTTCCAATCCCTTAAACCATGTTTATGACTATTGAGACCCTCTCTTGGCTCCTCAACTCTTGCACCTTCTCATTTACAAGACACCTTACTTTAACCTTTTATCTTCTCCCAATAACCAACCGTAAGATTTGGTTCACCTTCAAGATTTGACTCTTAAACTCTCCCCCCCCCCCCCCACATCAATTCCAACTTTTCATCACTTAACCTATTCCTTCTCAAATTTCGAGCTCCCCATTGTCTCCTAGAGCTATCCCCTCAAACTCCTCCCCCCCAGTCCCCTTTGTTCATCCACAGGTGTTATCCCTTATTCGGTTACTCGTTATAATTCTCAATATTCTCCCCCTCCAACCACTCATCCCTCTTTCACCTTGTTAATATCCTCCTTCCACTCTCTTAAACTAGCTCTTAACCTTGAACAATCCATCGACTCCCTCTTCTTATCTAATTCTAAACCCCCTATTACTTAAGCCAACTCTGCCCTCAAGGAGGATAACCTGTTTCATCTCCCTACCAATATCAATCTTTGTTCCTCAAAGATTTCTCCCTGTTTCCTCAACCTTCTTGATAAATGCTTTACCTTTTCTCTTTTCCCTCGACACATTCCCTATGAATACATCCTATGTTCCATTGAGTCCATTAATTCTCACCTACCCTTCTATGAAGCTAAAGAAATTCACCAAGATGTGGGAAGTTTTCTTCACAATTGCAACCTACCCAAACCTAATATTTCAAAAGGAGAATTCCTTTCTATTCAAGACTTGAATAAAAACTCGAAAATCATCATTTTAAAAGCTGACAAAGGAAATGCATCCATTTTTATAAATTCTTTTGACTGCCACGCTAAAATACAAGACCTCCTCTCCTCTTTCCTCCTACAAACCCCTTACCAAAAGTATTCTCAAAGCCATCTCCAACTAGGTTTCCTAAGATACTAAATCCTCATCCCTTACTCCAACCATTATAAGGCCCCTTGGCTTGTAGCCTGCATTATATATATATATATATATATATATATATATAATCAATTTTGTCCCTCCTGAACTTATGGGAAAAACCCTACTCAATAGCCAAGGCGTTTTTTAAGAAGATATTCATGTGACTAGCATAGTTCAATCTATCTCGTCATACACAGGCCACTCAGACCAATTTGCAAAATCGGATAACTATAGGGACTAACCTATTCCTACGAAAATGTTTATGGAACACTCCTACACATGAAATCACTTTCCTTATTATCAATATGTGTCAGTCAAAATCACATAGACCAAATATACCAATAGGCCCACACAAATAAATTTCTCATTTACAAAGATTCCAATCCCTTCATGCGTGGGTAGGCTTAAGTCATTTCAAGATTAGCACATCCACAAATATCTTAGCACAATCATTTACATTCTTCATTTATGCAAGAACAACACTATGTAGCATTAGCACAATATTATTTCCATGCAAATAACAGAGGCATTAACAAACTCAAGCAAAAAACATAGGAGTGAACTTATTTTATAAGGGATCTGACAATTGAGAGTGGAACTCTAACTCTCTACCCAACCATAGACAAGCTACAGCCACAGTGACTTGTAGTTATCACCCCTGAGTTAGATCCTAATGCTCGAGGTGGAGTGCTTTTGAGGAATTTCAACCAACAGGACAACTGAAACGGGAACCACAGGGCCACATTGTCATCATCCACCAACTACCCACATTATCATTCAGTCTTTTTAGGCATAATCACATCCATGCCAGGATATCCAATGCAGATAGTTTTTAGCTCGCATTCAAGAGAAGAGAGTCCACATCAAGGAATATTCTTCAGTGGATAAGTTATTTGTGTAGCATAAAAGCCACTTTACCAGGTCATTCATCAATGAGAGCATGCATTAGTGTTGTCAATAGTTGGTGGTTCATCAAATCCTCAAGCGCTTGAGTGTTTCTCTCCTAGCCAATGGTTCATTGATCCAAAAGCTTCTAGTGGTTCTTCAGATTTCAGGAAAGCCACTACTCTCCACAATGTTTTTCACCCAAAAAGCCTCTTTGAAGGTTCTTCAATTGGTTCATTTTCTCCAAAGCTCAACCACTGTGCGTGTTGATTGCTTCATTCCTAACTCTCCTACTTTGTGTATGCATGAGTGAGTTGTTCCTTTACACTTCCGACCCTTGGGGGAATTTCTCAGGTGCTCACCACTATTTCTTTCCAATGTGCATGCATGAGATATTTTGAGTGTGTCCTCCCTACTTAGCATATGCCTTCCTATCTTCTCTACCCTCTCTGACTTG
Organism: Pinus taeda; assembly: GCA_000404065.3. NCBI lineage: Eukaryota > Viridiplantae > Streptophyta > Pinopsida > Pinales > Pinaceae > Pinus > Pinus taeda. The sequence goes on along the minus strand of APFE030946442.1, from coordinate 216,529 downwards.
TTTTGTGTCGTCCCCAACAGACCAATCGTCTATCTTTTTCTTAGGCCCATGAAGGTCAACTACCTTGGATAGTGCAACCTATATTGTCTTCAATATTTTTTCCTTTTGTTGCTTATGGTTGGATTTTAAAGGACACCTAGGCCTATCCTCTTCTTTTCAATTGAATTTATTGCATAATCAACCCATTTAAAACCACTCGGGCAATGAGGACATTTATTTAAAACAACTCCTTCCTCAAGCGATCTCCCTCCTCAAGCAACTGGAATCTATGCCCCTTTCTCTCATCCCTTTAATTAATTATAGTTTATTTGCAATGAAGGAATGTTAACCAGGGGATGTCAAAGTCCCCTCACCCTTGTGGGGGACACCATCATTGATGTTCAATAGCCATATACAACAAAACATGTTTTACACCAAGCATTGATGATTATGGAGTTTTATATACAAAGCTCATTTCACATTTTACAACACATTTTATATGTACAATGGTTTATACCCAGCCACTCGGTAGGCATTAATTCATTAATTTAGTTGTCTCCCAATGGCCCTTTTGCAATCTTTGGTGCTTCTGATGTGCTCAATCCAACTCGGATTCATTCCTTTTCTCTTGATTGTTCTCTGCATCTAATGTCTAGCGTTGTTATCCTTGCAATTCTTGTTCCTTCGGGGAATAGTTTCTGGATCATTGTTTTCAGGCACACCCCTAATGTGCTTCTGATTCCAATCAGCCATACACATGACCCTTTAAAACCAATTTATTTTTCTTGGCCTTCACTTCTCTACTTCCCAATCCCTCGAGCAATATGGTCACCCCCTTCTGTGTACTCACACACCTTCCAAGCTCAGGCATCCCCTTCTATGCTTCTCAGTCCCTCGAGCAATCCATTCCTTGGAAAGGTTTCCTTGAATCAGAAGATTCTCATAACTGAGACAAGCCCCTACCTCAATGCCTTTATGCCAGTCATGGCATGCTTAATTGCAACCGATGGATGTTATTGGGTACCAGTGTTCCACAATGGCCCTATTACTAAAATATTTTATCAACATATTGTTGCATGCTCTAATTCATTTTGTTGCTACTATTATTCATCTTGCAACCAACTCCAACCACCCAAACTGGGAAATCCCATGCTTTTCCTACATCATAGCACATAAATTTTCATTAGACTCATCATAAGGAATTGTAATAAATTTATATCATACCTCATTGGTAGCTTATCCATGAGATGAGCTTGGAATTTTAGTTTGATTCCTATCATAGAAAAACCAGGTTAAAAACCAACCAATTATGAGTCAAAGTATTAAATTACATTCATAATTTAGAAATTCTGAAATTGATTAAAATATTGATACTGATCTTAATTTTCTCTTGTTGCTTGCTTTACACACACTGGGTTGATTGCCCAACCCGACAAGCATCTAGTGACCTTTTATTTTCCCGTACGCATTAGATTAGTTTCCAAACCCCGCAAGCACCCAGTGCCCTCTATCCTCTTCTGTTTGACTTAAAATTTATTATGTGGTTCATTGGGCCCAAGGTGAGCACTCAGTAAGAGATAAATATAAATAATCCCAATTGTTACTCCGCGGTCATGGGCATTGCCAATCCCTATAGTATTTTGTCGACATGAATATAGATGTATTCCACACCTTCACAGGCCTAGGCAATCCCCATTCCATGCAATCTACCTATCCTTATCAACACAGGCCCGGGCAGTCCCATACATCCCTGTCTTGAACACATACACCACATGAGGGGCCAGATAATCCCATACCTACTTGTCTAAAAACACCACACAACATGTGTTGGAAAATCAAAATATTTGTAGATTATAGTTGACTTTCCTTACGTGATAATTACTTGTGATATTAGTTGGCATTTTATTATTTATTTCTTATTCATCAAGCAATTACCAAAACATGAAGATCACAAAGACATAAGATATAGGCTCCAAGCCAGAGCAAAGCCCCTCCAAGGGGAAAACCCAGAAAGCATAATTCTCTTCTTAAATAATCACATCAAAATGATACCTTCAAGCCCCAAAGACCAAAGTCAAGATTCCTTCCAAGCACCAAATCAACCCTCCAATAATATCTTCTTCAAACAAGTCAAAGTCCTCCAATTTCAACAAAGGTCAAACTCTCCAAAATCTGTGCCAATCAAAGTTTTGGCCCTCTATTTCAAGTCTCCAATTCAAACATGCAATTCTTGGCCTTGTAACTTGCACAAAAACCCTAGATTTTCACATGTGTGAGCAAAAAAAGGTTAAATTTCCAAGCTTTCTTCCTTCGAAATGACTTCTCCCTTTCTCCTTGACTTTGACCCTTGAATGTCTTCTTGTTCAGGTGCAAATCACACTTGTGGATGGTCTCCAAATGTGTCAAAGTATCATGCTATATATACACTTCTCAAGAGGCCAAATAGGCCTCTTTTAGGCCAACTTATCCTTGGCAGGCTGACTTGCTCTTGGAGGACAAAATAACATTCTAGACTCAGAAATAATGATTTTCTTTTGTTACAGCAAGTTCAAATAGGACTACAATACATGGCAAAAAAAATTCTTTGACTCAACAAAGCCCTAGAGGCATGAAGAACATGTTATGACCTAGACTTTGAGCATGAAAACCATCATTAAATAGAATAAAAACTATTTTATCCTTTTATATAAAATTAACGATGTCATGATTAGAAAAGTCATTATGAAGGTTGAATCTAGTTCCATTCTCCAACAACATGCACACATACATAGTGTACAACACAACATATACATATACACATAATATAACACAACGAATACACATGGTACAACACAGCACATACACAATATACATGGCACAATACAACATGAACACAACAGTGTTGAAAATCCAAAGACCACACTGTCTCTATCCACAAAAACTTGGCACACTTCCTCTAGTTTATTTCCCATTCTTTACTGCTTTCATTCATAATCCAAATCCAGGGTATGTGGTTTCTTCAATTATCCATGCTTGTCCCAGCATGTCACAGATCACACTGCTTCCGTTCTATTGATATATCCTTCAACATTCCATGTTCATAATATAACATGGGCATAATATAAGAATCATATTCACATGGTATTAAAATCATAGATCAACCAAGGCTATGTTTGCCCACTTGATTCCTCGCACAACTAGGAATCTTACATGCCATCTATATTTGTATTAAATAAATTTTAAACCATCATTCTTCCACTAGAATGACTCCTAACACAACTTGTAAGTGACAATGGCATTCATATATGTATATAAACATTGGCATGATCATGAGCATATCACAAATTTACATGTGTACATTTGAGTTAGGGTCAAGAGAACCTCCTTTGTGACATTATTATGGTCACCATGTCACTATCTATTATTTTCTATGGACCAACCTAGTCCACTTGGTTGTCATATTGTTGTCCACTTAGTCGTGGAATAACACATGTTGTATGTCATAGAATTAGAGTTTAGATAACTCGTATTTTTGCAAAGCATGCATTGGGTTCAACATCAATTTCATGTGGCTAGAGGAATTCTTTTATCTGAATTCCTCCAATTACATTTGTTTACCTTCATGTTGGTACCAATGAGTCACAATACCGTAGAGCGAGCCAATGTTGAACATAAGAGCCACTTTCATATAAATACGAGCCATAGATGTCCACATCAAATACAAGTATTCCAAAATTGCTTCTAATACACATCGACTAGCCAATTGTAATAAAGTGAGTCACATTGCAATACCACAATCCACAAAAATATATATGAAAAATTTAGGAATCAGACCTTGGATGACAATTTCATGCCTCAGAGTAATATAATGTGCCATCATGAATTATGGACAGCATGATGGTTTGGAAAATGAGAGCACGAATGGAGCCTAGGGTTTCAGGAATCAAGGCCTCGGGGTTTGCTACAGGATGGCATCTCTAATTGCACAGATGGTCGAAGTTGTCAGATCCCTACCAACACTTGGTCAACAGACGACAGGCATGCATTTTTGGGGCTTCCTTCACACCGGTCACAGCTAGAGGAAGTTTAGAATAGTGGTAAGGAGCGGTAACCACTTCAACGTTGTCACGATTTAGACAATTTCATCAGCACGAAGAAGTTACCAGACAAGGAGGTCGACGAAGTAATTTTTGTATTTACTCAAGAAGGGGAAAATGGTTAGTCCAAGAGACTTTGTCGATCTGGAAAATGAGTTGGAAGACATCTTAACAGTTTGGGTTCTTGAGCTGACTCAACAAAATCTAGACAAGGTCAGACTTCCAACTAGATCACCAACTGGAAAAATGGTTTTCTTTAGGCAAGAGCGGTTAACAGAAGGTGGATTGGGTCTTCTGGAGGAAGGTAAGATTAACCTCACCACGACCTCTGTATGGGAAACTAACAAGGGTCAACAAGAAGGAAAGGCATCTTCAACAAAAACAACGGATCAACCACTTTGGGCAGTGGCAGAAATTCAAGTAAGACCCACAAACCCTCTAGAAATCCCTAAGACTATAGGGTTTTCATGAGGTTTAGAGGATATTGTGAAGAGATGTGGTCTCTAAGGGAACGAGGGGTTAAAAAGCTATTTGGCCAAGGATTTGCATGCAAAGGACAATGGCACGTCCCAGAGAGACGTTAGAACCCATGCTATAAAAATAGCTCAGAGAAAGGGAGAGACAACGATAAGGGATCCCCAGTAGAAATACAATGAAAAAATCTCTTCAAGGAAAGAAAGTTTGGGTGCTCGTCTGGCGCAAAAGGACAGAGAGATTCAGGGCATCCCTAGAGTGGCGGAGGAGGTACAAGGAGGAGACACCATCCAAGCAATCTTAGGTAAGGAGAATGGAGAAGTAAAAGAGGTCGGCCTCAGTGGTGGTTTTCGAGCATCAACCAAAGAACAATAAGCAATCCGTACAGATTGGGGAGGTTACAACGCAAAATATCTTGATAGAAGGTCAATAGCACAAAGAGTCCACTAAAGCCCGTGCACATTCGCATGGATTGCAGAACCAGACAGGAGGACTAGAGAAGGGAAATACCCAGCGCCCAAGTTCAAAGCAGAAGAAAGGTAAATGCATTAGGGAAAAAACATAAAACGCTAAATCTAGTTCTCGGGGTTGACATCCAAATTGACAGTGCCATGGAAGTTTTAGAACTTATCATTATTGGCAGAGAAAAGGGAAGATTCTATTCGACAAGCTACATCATTGACTAGATATCGAAGGCTTGGAGGGGGGCACCAAAAAATGAGTCAGAGGTGATCAACTTAGCTCGGGGGTGTTTTATGGTCAAATTTAACAAACATGAAGCGCTTGAATGGGTTCTTGAGCGCAATTGGTGTTTCAGCCCCTCACCAATTCTGTTCAAAAAATGGACTCCTCTTTGATGCAAAAAGAGAAAAAATTAAGGTTCCAGTCTGGGTCCATCTCCCAATTTTGCCTCCTCAGCTTTGGACAAAATATGTTTTTAAGGTGATTGGAAACAAATTGGGTCTCTTTCTTGAAGCAGACATGTCTTTTAAGGAAACCAAAATTAGGATAGTGGTCTGAATTTTGGTAAAACTAGATCCAAGGGAGGGACTGCCTGAAAAAATTGATTTGCACCTTCAAGGGTATACGTATACTCATAATTGATTGATTATGAGGAACTGCCTTTCTGGTGTCATCGTTGTCACAAACATGGCCATCTGGAGCGAGACTTCCCCCTGGGATTTCGCAGAAGAAGAAGGAAAAGAGGTATCCCAAGAGTAAAAGAGCATCTTAATATTGAATATGAAGGGGCAAACCAAGCTCAGGAAGCAAGGGAGCAGCGGGATGTTGTTCGTATCCCGATGGAGGTAGAAGAGGACCCTCATCAATTTTTCAGGGGCCAGGAATATCCGAGAAATGGTCGGCGATTGGAAATGCAAGATGCTCATGAAGCCATCGGTCCTCTTCCCCAGTGTACGGGTACTACTTTACTCCTCCCCTCCTCTTTATCCTTTATTATGCACTCTTTGCTTGATGTTAATACAAGGCATGGTCCCTCCAGGCCGAAGATAACATATATGCTCCCATTATGCAGTTTGTCAAATGGTCTGGACAGTATCATTACTTCCATCCTTGCCCTAAAACTTCTTGTTTCTAGCCCAACCGCTCCTGAGATGACAACTTCACCCCTTTCATCCTCTTTGGCCTCTCACTATAATCTATGTCTGGGGGAAATGAAGGATCTTTCCAGTGTCTCATTAGGGGGATGAGAATAAGTCCAAGAGCCTCCTAGAACCGAGAAGGCTAGATGTAGGAAAATAAATATTTCCAAGGCCCAAATCAAAGCTAAACTAGATATAGTGGATGGGAAACAACTCTCTCTGGAAGGGGCGCTTAGAGCTACGCAAGCCCCTGAGGTGGGTGCCAAATGATTGTTTTATCTTTCAACTACAAAGGGTTAGCTAGTACCTGCAAGAAGCTAGCTTTGAAGAACTTTATCAACAACATTGGTCCAGATGTCCTTATGCTTCAAGAAACCTTAGGTATTGGAGAAACTGTGTCAGCCTCTCTCAATAAAATGATGTTTGGTTGGTCCTTTGTGACCTCTGATGTGAAGGGAAGATCAGAGGGTTGAGCTATGGGATTCAAAGACAACAGCTTCAGACTCTTAAAGTCATGGGGCTCAGAACTGGTTCTAGGAGTTGAGGCCTATTCCTATGAGTTATGCATGGACCTCTCCCTTATCAAAATTTATGGCCCATGTCAAGACAAGGTCACCTTTTGGAATTCCCTTCTATCAAAATCCTTCATGAATGCTCCTAACGTGGTTGTGGGAGGGGATTTAAATTTCTCGTTGGGAATGTCTGAGACCTGGGGTCCGTGGGCTCAAGTTGATCCCTTGGATGATTTCTTTGTGAGAAAGTTGATGGTCAACAAGCTAATAGATATCAATTTGATCAAAAACAAGCCAACCTTGAGGAACAAACACTCGAGTTTGGCTAGGGTGGCAAAGAGGTTGGATCACTTTTTGTCGAACAAAGGTTTAATCAGCAAAATTTCCCTTTTTTGACAATGGGTAGGGATGGGTGGAGAACCAACCACTTCCCTATTCTTCTGAAGCTAAAAGTGAGCAGTGGGAAGCGTAGAAGCCCTTCAAATTTAATATAGCCTGGCTCCAAGAGGAAAGATACAAAGAGCTAGTAAAGGCCACCTGGATCCCACATTCCCCAGACCAGGGCCACACCATAGCTCATCAATTTATGGAAAATCTCAAATGAATGAAACAGTATACAATAACCTGAGTGAAAGAAAAGAGGGTAAGGGGAGAGGCGGGATTAAAAAACATTGAAGCAAACCTAGAAAGATTGGAAAGCACGGAGGGTGATGGATATGAGACAGAAGAAGCCAAGGAAAGGATAAAACAGCTGGAAATTTCAAAGAAGAAGATCCTAAAGGAAAAAGAAGAACAATGGAGACTAAAAAGAAGAGCCATATGGCTAGCTTCTAGGGACAAAAACTCAACAAAAAAATTCCAAAACTATGCAAGAGGCAAGAAGAACATAAAAACTATCGGGGAAATACAAAAAGCAAAAGGAAGTACAGCAAAAAAATTTGACGAATTAGCCTCAATGGGGAGAGACCATTTCAAATCACTCTTTGGAGCCCCAGTATAAGCAACTATTGCAGAAGCAATTCAGGTTGCCCAATTATTTCCTAGATACGCGGAGGAGGAAGAAAATGATCAACTCATGGCTACAATCACGAAAGAGGTGTTGGAAACACTGAGAGGGGGGTGAATCAATATTTCTTTTCAATTATTATGTGTATCAGTTAAAAACATTTATATTTGGAACACAGAAGTAGATAACAAGAATAGATGCTTTTATTAATGTGATATTTGCAATAAATCAAGTACAATATATCTATATATACATATATGGTTTCAATCAGTTGCCAAGCACCAACTTGGACTCTTTGTGAGGCTCCAACCTCCAGAGCACCAACTCTGTCTTGTCAAGGCACCAACCTTGAATTTAGGAGCACTAACTCCCAAGGACACCAATCCTTTCAGTTCCGAGGCACCAACCTCAAGGGCTCCAACCCTCTACTGTAAACCGTCTGGATCTGTTTGGTAGTAATTCTCTGCTCCTAACCCTGTCGGGCCAATGACTTACTTTTGTCCTCTTGTTCCTTCAACTTCTACCAGAGCTTCAACTTATTTTATTTTCTTACAGTTTGCCAGTAACCCAAAACTTTCCTTGTTCTTTGTTTTATATTCCCAATACCCCTAACCTTTGTCTTCCTTTCTCCGTTGGCTCTTCGACTTCCTCAACACTCGCTTGATCTTTCAGCTTCCTCTACGCTCACTCTTCGGCTTCCTCTATCTCTTCAAATCCATTAATACACACAGGACATGTTAATGTGGAAGAAAGGTCGAATTACAATAGTGTTGTATATTAAAAAATATCAAAGAGGCCCTTTATTAATATTCATACAATATACATAAATTGTTCACGGAAACCATATAAGAGAGACTATAGCCATATAAAAGGTCCCACATGCCACGTCATCTTTTTATCGCAATCGCCACTTCTAGAGGTTTGCACATAACATAGTCGATTCCCAATTGTCGACCGAAGTGGATGCCATATGGTGTTAAACAGTTATTAATAAGTCTGTCAGGTCCATACCCTTATCGCAATCATCGGATCGACATTCCTTTGAACATTGCGATTACCACAGATGCGACATTTGATTTAGCCATGCTATAATGGTGTATTCGAGTCTGCAATTATGTCGCAATCGGCGCATTTTAATGTGGCAAAAACTTCAACAAGGCTTGCGATATTGCAACAGACGCAATATTACAATAGGGCATGTTATAACGTTGTAGCGGGTCCGCATACGTATCACAATCGGTGGTTCAGGGGTGACAGCCCTTTCTAACTTGCGCTATGAGAGTTCCTATAAGCAAATGCGCTATAACAATACATCATATTGTAATGGTCTCGTGGGTCCATATATATATATATATATATCGCAATTGCATATTTTAATGTGGCAAGGCTTAAAGCCGGAATACGAGGATACATATGAAATACACTAAAAACCCTGCTCCAAACACTTAGCCGGACTTCAACTATTTATACACCCGGACATATATATCGTTGGGTCCACACATGCACATTTTCCAATGTTTGCCTTTTTCGGATCAATCCTCCACCATACATCTTACCATCCCATTCGACAGTTGATATTACACCCGACCAACAAAGTTGCTCAGTGATCTTGCATCGTAGATCAAAATGCATTTGATCCAACACTCGACAATGATATCGGGTGAGCTACATGGACGAGGATTACCCGCCCGATAAGGCGGTTTCCTCTCTCCTTCTCCTGCCACGCGTCAGTCGATGAATGGTATCGAGTGATCAGCCCTAAATACCACTTACAGCCTTGAGTCCGCCCGAAAACCACTGTCACTATTTCAAACCTGCTTTTTGGAATATAACCACGTGCATTCACTCTTCATTCGTATTCTTGATTTCTGCCTATATTATATACTCCTTTGCTCTTTTGGCTCCTTTGTTGACTTCTTTGGATCCCGATATGGCTCCTCCTCAATCTCCCGCTCTTACACTTACTTGGCTCTCCTGTGGCTTTCGATACCGTTGTTTATGCTTCTCTGCTACGTGTTCCTCTTTGTTTCTTCCGTCGAACTTCTTCCTCTGGCTTTTCTTTGACTGCTCATGTTATTTCTTCCATTGAACTTCTTCCTTTGGCTTTTCTTTGACTACTCCTATTCTAAGCTTCCAATGAGCTCTTCCGATGGTTTCCAATGTCTTTCCAATGGTTTTCCATCATTGTTTACTCATCCAAAATATTGTCATATTGACATTAATGACAATCAAGGTCAACAATCTCCCCCTTTGTTATTGATGGCAATATTCTTCCTCTGTCCTGCAACATCTTTATGAATCAACTTAAATGATGTTAAAGAGATAACCCCCATCTTTTGACGAAGATGTTCAAATGCTTCTTGAGGAAGAGGTTTTGTGAAAATATCAGCTATCTGCTCCTTAGTATTGATATATTCCAAGATGATGTATTGTTCAGCTACTTGTTCACGAAGGAAATGATACTTGATTGGTATATGTTTGGTCTTTGAGTGCATCACTGGATTTTTGTTGAGGTTGATCGCACCTGTGTTATCACAATAGATGGTAGTTGGTTGATTTGTACCTATGTTGACATCTTTTAGAGCTTCCTTCATCCATAGTATTTGAGTACAACAATCTGCGGCAGTTATAGACTCGGCTTCAGCTGTAGATAGTGATATGGATGTCTGTTTTTTGTTGAGCCAAGATACTAAACAGTCTCCCAGGAAGAATGCATTTCCACTAGTACTTTTCCGATCATCGACAATTCTGGCCCAATCAGCATCGATGTATGCAGTGAAGGTAAGAGTTGAGCTCTTAGGCTACTAGAGACCAAAATCAAGAGTTCCTTTCAGGTATCTAAGAATTCTTTTCACAGCCAACAAATGGGACTGTTTAGGAGCTTATTGAAATCTTCCCACCATTCTTACTGCTTGCATGATGTCGGGTCTCGTAGCAGTTAAGTACAAAAGGGCTCCAATTATTGACCTGTAATGAGTTGCATAAACCAGAGGGGAGTCATCATTTTTGCTCAATTTGCAACTTATGGTCATAGGTGTGCTTATGGGTGCACAGTCTTCCATTCCATATCTTTTAACCATGTCTTTAAGATATTTGGCTTGAGATATAAGCATGCCTGTCGTGGTTTGAGATACTTGTAGTCCAAGGAAGTGAGATAAATCTCCTATCATTAACATCTCGAACTCTTTTGACATATTTTGAGAAAATTCATGGCTCATCTCATCATTATTACTAGCAAAAATCATATCATCAACATAAACAAGTTTGACTAGTAACTTATCCTCATTTGTCTTTATGTAGAGATTACTTCCTGCCACCCCCTTCTTGAAGCCTTGTTGTTGTAGATAGTGATCCAATCTTGCGTACCAAACTCTAGGAGCTTGTTTCAACCCATATAATGCCTCTTTCAACTTACAAACAAAGTCTTTTCCTTATGTTACATTAAACCCTTCTAGTTGCTCCATGTAGACTTCTTCCTTGAGTTCCCCATTCAGAAATGTTGATTTTACGTCCATTTGATAGATTTTGAATCCTTTTGAGCAAGCAAATGCCAAGAACATCCTAATAGCTTCCACACGAGCTACTAGTGCAAATGTTTCTTCAAAGTCAATTCCTTCAATTTGTGAATAGCCTTTACAAACAAGCCTTGCCTTGTTTCTGATGATTTGTCCATCTTCATTCATTTTGTTTTTGAATACCCACTTGGTTCCTATTATGTTTTTGTCCTTTGGACGAGTTACCAGCTCCCATGTCTCATTCTTCTCAATTTGAGACATTTCTTCTTCCATGGCTTTTACCCAATGAGGATCCTTGCTTGAGTTAATGTTTCTGGTTCTATCATGGATAGAAGAGCAACATCACTTTTCCTTGGTGTACTTATCATTCTTCTTCGTGTCTACATCCCTTCATCTACATTGCCAATAATCTGCTCTTCTGGGTGATATTTTTGGAGAAACTTCATCTTTGAAGGGGTTTGAGATGGTTCCTTTTCCTTGGGTTTTTCTTGATCTATTTCTTCTTTTTCAGGTTCTTCTTCTTTAATGAGAGGATCAACTTCATGTTCTTCAATTTCTTTTTCTGGAAGGTCTTCATCAATCTTTACGTCAATCCTTCCCACTATTTTCTGTAGTCGATTATTGTAGCACTTGTAAGCTTTGTTCCATGTAGAATATCCAAGGAAGATCCCTTCGTCAACCCGAGAATCAAACTTTCCTGGTGAGCCATCATTGATTTTTATGAAGCACTTGCTTCCAAAAATCTTGAAATATTTTACTAAAGCAGGTCTTCCTTTCCATAATTCATAAGGAGTCTTTTCCTTATTTGGTCTTAATTGAGTTCGATTCAGGGTATAGACAGTTGTTCCGATTGCTTCTCTCCAGAATTTTGATTGTAATTCAGCTGCTATTAACATTGTTCTAGCCCTTTCTTGAACTGTTCGGTTTCTTCTTTCAACTATCCCATTTTGCTTGGGTGTTTTGGCAGCAGAGAGTTCTCTTTTAATTCCATGTATTTTACAGAATTCATTAAATTCTTTTGATGTGAATTCTCCCCCTCTATCTGTTCTGAGGCACTTAATCTTTGAATCCTTTTCATTTTCTACAAGAGCTTTAAGATTCTTAATACACTCAAATGCTTCGGATTTATATTTTATAAAATATATCCACATCATTCTAGTATAGTCATCAATAAATAAAGCAAAGTACCTTTCTCCTTGGAGTGTCGGAGTTCTAGTTGGTCCACATAAATCAACATGGATGATCTCCAAAGGCTTTGATGTAGAAAACTCCTTGGTCTTGTGGCTGGTTCTGGTTTGTTTTCCATGTTGACATGGACCACATATTCCTTGATTCGGTTTGAATAACTTTGGAATGTCTCGTACTGCTTTAATCTTGCTAATATTGATCAAGTTATCGAAGATTGTATGTCCAAGTCGCTTGTGCCACAACCAACTTTCATCTGTTTGACTTAAGTAGCATTTGTCTTCATGAATCTTGTTCAGAATGTAGATGTTGTCTGGCGTTCTAACCCCTTTCGCCATAAGTTCCCCTGAGGAAGAGTTCCTTATTTCACAGTCTTTGGTGCTAAAGACAACATTATGTCCTTGATCACAAATTTGGCTAACACTCGGGAGGTTGTGTTTGAGCCCATTTACTATCAAAGCATTTTGAGCTTTTCTTTTTCCATTAATAAGAGTAACAATTCCTTTTCCAACAATTTTCGCAAATCCACTTCCAAAGGATACATTTCCTTCCTTTTGTTCAATGAGATAAACTTCCTTTTGTCCCCTGTCATGTGTCTGGAGCACCCACTATCCACAAACCAATGATTTTCATTATTTTGAGCACATAGAGCTAGGCCACATTTATCCGTGTTGGGATTCGCACTTCTTGTTTTTCCTCTTTTGAGTGGGCAAGTTTGTCCATTGTGTCCATTATTATTACATAATGAGCAAATCAAATTAAATTTGCCCAAGGGATCAAAAGAATTGTCGGTCTTGATTTGTCCTTTCCCTTTGGGGCCATATGGTTTGTTTATTTGATCCTTCAATTTTGGTGTTTTATTCTTACGAGCCATGCAATGTCTAGCTTGATGACCAAAATTTTTACAATAGAAACAATGCCCAAAAAAGATAGTTTTGTACATGTTCTAATAGCCATGATTTGAATAAACATTCTTCCTTGGAGTTACTCCCGCTTCATTCTTTGAATTTGAGATGGGTCTTTGATGAAATATTGTTTTGTATTTGTTGTAACATCCATGATTAGAATCAACATTCTTCCTTGGAGTTATTATCTCTTCATTCTTTGGATCTGGGATGAGCCTTTGATGAAATAATCTTTCTTCTTTTGGATTGCTGGAAAGTACATTGGCATAGCTTTTCGCATTATTCTTAGTACTTGATGATTCTCCTCTAAAACCTATTCCAGATTTTTCATGTTGAAGTTTTTGATTATTTAGGATAGTGTCAAGTATTTGAGAGCTTTTCCAACCCTTTTAACTTGCTCCAATTCCTTCCTCAGAGATACTATTTCGGCTTCACGTTCTTCGCAAGCTTCTTCTTTTTCTTTTAGCTTATTTTTCAAGAGATCTTCCCTTCTTTTTATTTCCTCGTTTTCTACCTTGAGAGAAATAATTTTATTCTGTAGTTTCTCATTTTCTTCAATGGCACTTATTAACAATTCATCTGCATTTCCATCTATCCCTGAGTCATCATCATTTGTTAGTGCCATGAATAATACTTCTTGGCTTCCAGCATGGTCATTTTCTTCATCTGATTCTTCACTACCTCCTTTGTGATGAGGGAACTGGTTAGTTGATTTCTTTTTGATGACTACAAATTCATCTTCATCAGACTTGTCTTGCTTAGATAGGAAATTCTTCTTATTCAACCCTTTCTTTTTGTATACCATCCTTCTAAAATTTTCTTCATCGTCACCATCATGCTTATGAGGACATTTTGCAGCATAATGACCTATTTTTCCACATTTGAAACAAATAAGAGGGTATTTACCTTTTAGCTTAAATCCTTTCTTCAGCCTTCGTACAAATTGCACCAATTCGAATTCAACATCGGAGTCATCACTACTGACATTCCTTTCTTTCCCCTTTTTTGATTTTGAGGCCTTGAATGTTGCATCTTTGGAACTTGGGCAACCTTTTCTCATCTCATAGGCAATGAGGATTCCATGGAGTTCATCCATCTTGAGAGTATCTAGATCCTTCACTTCTTCTATGGCACTTACTTTGGAGTCAAATCTGTCTAGGAGAGATCTTAAGACCTTTTGAACAATGGTGCTTTCTTCAATGTTTTCATCCAATCCTTTAAGAGAGTTGACCACTTCAACTACTCGGAGAAAGTATGATGCAATATCTTCTTCATCATCCATTTTCAAACTTTCAAATTGCCTTCTATGTTTTTGAAGCTTTGCCTTCTTGACTTTGGAGTCCTCGTCGTATAAGCTAATTAGCTTATCCCATACTCCTTCGGCAGAGTTACAATTCATGACTTTTGTAAATTCAAAATCAACGATTCCATTAGCAGTGGAGTTTAAGGCTTTTGCATTTGCAACGTAGACTTTCCTCTCGTCTTGATCTGTTGGAAGAGTGGAAGGAGCCATGTACTCACTTAAGACCAAATGCCAAACCTCACGTCCAAGGGACGTTAAGTAATAGGACATTCTCTTTTTCCAGAAACCAAAATTTGTGCCATCAAACAAAGGAGGTCTTCCTGACACTTCTTGATTACTCGTCATGACTAAGAATCCTTCTTCAAGCTGTTAGGCTAATATGAAGAAGCCCGCTCTGATACCAATTGTTGGAAATACTGAGAGGGGGGCTGAATCAGTGTTTCTTTTCAATTATTATGTATATCAGTTAAAAACTTTTATATTTGGAACACAAAAGTAGATAACAGGAATAGATGCTTTTATTAATGTGATATTTGCAATAAATCAAGTACAATATATATATATATATATGGTTTCAATCAATTGCTAAGCACCAACTTGGACTCTTTGTGAGGCTCCAACCTCCAGAGCATCTCTGTCTTGTCAAGGCACCAACCTCGAATTTAGGAGCACCAAATCCCAAGGACACCAATCCTTTCAATTTTGAGGCACCAGCCTCAAGGGCTCCAACCCTTTGTTGTAAACTGTCTGGATCTGTTTGGTTGTAATTCTCTGCTCCCAACCCTGTTGGGCCTATGACTTACTTTTGTCCTCTTGTTCCTTCCACTTCTGTCAGAACTTTGGCTTCCTTTATTTTCTTACAGCTTGCCAGTAACCCAAAACTTTCCTTGTTCTCTATTTTATATACCTGATACCCTTGACCTTTGTCCTCCTTTCTTCGCTGGCTCTTCGGCTTCCTCAACACTCGCTTGATCTTTCAACTTCCTTTGCGCTCACTCTTCGGCTTCCTCTGTCTCTTCAAATCCATCAATACACACAAGACACGTTAGTGTGGAAGAGAGGTCGAATTACAATAGTGTTGCATATTAAAAAATAACAAAGAGGCCCTTTTTTAATATTCATACAATATACATAAATTGTTCACGGAAACCATATAAGAGAGACTATAGCCATATAAAAGGTCCCCACATGCCACGTCATCCTTTTATCGCAATCGTCGTTTCCAAAGGTTCGCACATAACATAGCCAATTCCCAACTGCCGACCAGAGCAGATGCAATATGGTGTTAAACAGTGATTAATAAGTCCGTCGAGTACATACCCTTATCGCAATTACCGGATCGACATTCCTTTGAACATTGCGATTACCGCAGATGCGACATTTGATTTAGCCATGCTATAATGGTGTAGTCGGGTCCACAACTATATCGCAATCGGCGAATTTTAATGTGGCAAAAACTTCAACAAGGCTTGTGATATTGGGATGGACGCAATATTACAATAGGGCATGTTATAACGTCGTGGCAAATCCGCATATGTATCGCAATCAATGGTTCGGAGGTGACAACCCTTTATAACTTGCGCTATGAGAGTTCCTATAGGCAAATGCGATATAACAATACATCATATTGTAATGGTTTCTGAGCTTCTAATAAGCTCTTCTGATGGTTTCCAATGTCTTTCCAATGGCTTCCCATCATTCTTTACTCATCCAGAATATTGCCATATGGACATCAATGACAATCTAGGTCAACAAGAGGAAGTAGGAGTCATCAAAACTATGTAAAAGGATAAGAGCTCGAGCCTGGATAGTTGGCCAATTGAATTCTTCCAACATTCCTTTGAGCTTATAGGGGATGATCTTACTTGGGTGGTGGAGGATTCCAGGATCAAAGGTCAAATATATGAGCCCTTCAACACCACCTTCTTGGCTCTGATTCCTAAAAATGATCACCCTAGGACCTTTGAGGAATTTAGACCAATCTCTCTTTGCAATTGCCTCTACAAGATAATAGCCAATATCATAGCTATACGACCCAAAGCATACTATCAAAGAATGTTTCCAGGGAACAATTTGGTTTTTTAAATGGCCGACAAATTCATGAAGCAATAGGAGTCGCCCAGGAAACTATGCACAACATTAAAAAAAGCAAAAGAAAAGTATTGATAGCAAAAATAGACCTATCAAAGGCTTATGACAAAATCAATTGGATTTATTTACACTTATTGCTCACTCATCTAGGCTTTGATATTGTTTTGATCAATTGGGTTATGGGGTGTATCACAAATGTGAGTTTTGCAGTGTTAATAAATGGAGATGCTTCCCCTTTTTTCACACTCAGACAGGGGTGCCCTTTATCACCACTCCTTTTCTTATTGGTCGTTGAAGGGTTGAGTAAGTTGATTCTCACAACAAAATGCAAAGGAGACGTAAAAGGGGCGAGGTAGCCACAAATATTTTTGTGACTCACCTTTTGTTTGCAGACAATATTCTCCTTTTTAGCAATGGGTCCAAAAGGGACCTTTAGCAGATGAAAGAATCCCTAAACCTGTTTCTTAAAGCTACAGGTATGTGTATAAACGAGCAAAAGTATTCTTTAGTACATGAAGGTTTCTCTTAGCCAGAAATCAACAAGGTTCAAACTTACCTTCCATTTGAAGCAAAATCAATAAAGGATAGTCTCAAATACTTGGGATTCCATCTCAAACCGAATTCCTATAAAAAAAACAAGACTGAATGTGGTTGTTGGCCAAGATTGAAAAAGGAATAAAAACTAGAGATTCAAATGGCTCTCAAGGGTTGGAAGGATGGTACTAATAAAATCATTTCTAATTGCAATACCTATGTGCTTGATAGCCCTCACTTGGATACCCAAAGTAACTCTCTCTCAAATAAGAAAATTGTGCGGAGAATTTTTATGGGCTAGAGCAAAGGATGACGGTGTACTCCCTTGGGTGGCATGGAAAAATATAGCCCTCCCAAAGGCTTAGGGAGGATGGGGTATAAAGGCTCTTCCTATTTTTGCAACATCTCTTGCAGAAAAATATGGATGGTGCATACTTTTGTCAGATAATCTATGGACTACTATAGTCAAAAGGAAGTACATTGATCCTCTCTCCATTGAGGATTGGGTGCGAAGGCAAGATAAGAAAACTCAAAATGCGTCTATAATTTGGAAAGCTATAGCGAAATCTTCCAGGGTTATTGAAGATGGCCTAGTGTGGCATATAGGGAATGGGGAAAAAGTCAAAATTGGCATTGACCCCTAGGTAAGATGTAATGAAGGCTATGACCTACCAGGGAATTAACATCAGCTCTAAATGATCAAGGAATATTTTTCTTAAATCAATTAGTAGACGTTGAGGCTCCTTTATATGGCATCAAGATTGGAAAACAGTTGAACAACTTCATTTAGATCCTAATTTGGATGCTGCCTGGCAAGATTATATCAAAGATTAACTCAAGTCAGGATAAGGGATCGATCAGACGAACTCAGATGGGTCCATGCGCCAACTGGTTTTTATACTCCTAAATTTGGTTACATCTATCAAATGGATAAGAGAGTCCAAGGCGTACAAGCATGGTGGTGGAAATCATTCTGGAAAGTGGATTGCCCTGCAAAGCCAAGGCAATTCCTCTGGTGTTTCCTCAGAAATAAAATGTCGACATGGGACAGTCTTTAGAAAGAAAATAAACATGTTCCAGGCTGGCGTGTGTTGTGCCAAAATGGAGAGACAGTAAAACATCTTTTTTTAAGTTGCCCATTCACCTTAAATGTATGGAAAGCATCTTTGAGGCTCCTGGGACTCTACTTGAACTAGAGATGATTAAACATTTAGGAAGTTTGGCAAAAATTGGTGGAATGTTGTGCAAGATGAGAAATTAAGAAATGTACCACCAATAACCCTCTCGAGTATATGGTTGGCAAGAAACAAAGGCATTTTTCGTGACATTTCTTTGGCTCCCTCCCTCATAGCTATTGAAATTGCTACAATTTTCTCTTTACTTCCAATATCTTTGTCGGCTTCAGCGCCACGAATCATCAAAGAAACAAATTAATCCACAAATCCCATGGGCATATTTTGATGGAGCTTCTAATGCTAAGTATAGATGTGGGGTTGGTCTGGTTATTTACATCAATTGACACAAAAATCTAAAATCCTAAGCAAGCCTTGGGACTGGAACAAACAATTATGCAAAGCTCTTCTCATTGAAAGTATTATTATGTTAAGCTCGAAAACTTGGTTTAGATTCAATGCAAGTTTGTGGAAATTCTTTAAATCTTATTAATTTGTTTAATGCAATATAGAGATGTCAAAACCATACTTTGATCCCACTCGTTGAAGAAATTTTAACCATAAATCAGGCTTTTGATTTCCATTTTGTTTGCCAAATATATAGGAAATTGAACACAGAGGCAAATCTCTTATCTAACGAGGGATTTCAACAGGTTTTAGGCAAATGGCATATTCGAAAGACAATAGACAGGAGGACTCGAGTTTCAAATCATCCTCCATTCTGACAAATTTTTGACTCTATACAGGAAGTAGTTTTTTCCAAATTTCTTTGATGCAATTTTATCAGCCCTTTATGGTTTTTTATTATTCCCTGTTGACATTATGATACAGTTTAATTGTGTCCAAAGTCAATATTTATCAATTTTTTGTGATACATTGATTTATAGTTTTTTCTTGATTTTGACTATATGAGGTTTGTTTTCTCTTGTTCATGGAGAGGCTCAGGTCCATATTTTCTTTTTTGGTGCTCGCAACACCTTACGGTTTTGTCAGACTACTCATGTTTTCTCTGTCTTTTGAGACACAAAAACAACAATGCTTTCGGAACTACAGATTAACTTTTTATTGTCTTAATAAAAAGTTTAATTTTTCTCCAAGAAAAAAAAATATAACGTGCCATCATACTGAGATCACCGAGCCATGTATTGTGATGCCACTAGATAAGCACAGGTGTGGGTTATTTATGCAAGCTTCAATTAATATACAAACCACAAAATATAATGAGCTATTGTGCAAAAGAGAATAGTTTGCCTTTTTCGTCACAAAGATCATTATATATGCCTAGAATTCTAATTCAGTCTCCAACAAGGAAGCCATATAAATCTGAGAACCTTCAAAGATGTATTAGTCCACGAATTTTTTCCAACAAACGTGATCTTCAGCATCCTACTTCAAACCTTGCTCTAATACCATATTGAGAAATCGAGAGGCTTAGGGTTTAAATTAGATTTCTCTTTCTTTGATAATTTTTTGTGAAATTTGTTAGCTTCTTATTAATTTAATTATGTTCTTTATCAAACAATTATCAAATGTAAAAACATGAAGATCACAATACACAAGAAACACAAGATATAGGCTCCAAATCAAGGCAAAACCCCTCCAAGGGGAAAACTCAACCAACAAAATAATAATTATATAAAAAATAAATAAATCAATCAATCAAATAAATCAAATCAAATCAAATAAATAAAACAAACAAACAAAAAACTTACAAAAACAAATCAAAGTGAGATATCCAAAACCCACGACCAACCTTCTAGATGACAAGCCAAAACCTCCTTTTGCACAGCAAATCCATCAACAGTGAGAGAACAGCAACAAATCTTCAACAAGAGATAAGGTAGAACTTTCCCAAATCCTTCATCCATTTCAGTCTCCAACAAGGAAGCCATATAAATCTGAGAACCTTCAAAGATGTATTAGTCCACGAATTTTTTCCAACAAACATGATCTTCAGCGTCCTACTTCAAACCTTGCTCTAATACCATATTGAGAAATCGAGAGTCTTGTAGTTTAAATTAGATTTCTCTTTCTTTGATAATTTTTTGTGAAATTTGTTAGCTTCTTATTAATTTAATTATGTTCTTTATCAAACAATTATCAAATGTAAAAACATGAAGATCACAATACACAAGAAACACAAGATATAGGCTCCAAATCAAGGCAAAACCCCTCCAAGGGGAAAATTCAACCAACAAAATAATAATTATATAAAAATAAAATAAATAAAATAAAATAAAATAAATAAAACAAACAAACAAAAAACTTACAGAATCAAATCAAAGTGAGATATCCAAAACCCACGACCAACCTTCTAGATGACAAGCCAAACCCTCCTTTTGCACAGCAAATCCATCGACAGTGAGAGAACAGCAACAAATCTTCAACAAGAGATAAGGTAGAACTTTCCCAAATCCTTCATCCATTTTAGACTTCGGCCCTCTTGCGAAATTTCAAAACCAATCCAACGAATTGTGTGTGTCCAAATAAGCTCCTACTCCCCCCTATTTATACTATCTAGAGGGGTCCGAATAGACATGACCTTTGGGGCAAGGGCAACTTGACAAGTAGTCCAACTTAGTATCTAGAGGGGTTTTTGATCTAATAAAATAATTATTATTACTATTATTTTTCTTCTTTTCATTTTTTTACATAAAATATACAATGATATAATACAAAGATCATTACGAAGACCGAACCTAGTTACATTTTCCAACACTTCCAACTTCAAAATCTCTCCTTTGACCCATCCTATGGATTGTTATTGTACTCATCTGTCATGGCTATGATCTTAAGAGTTCCTTCTTATGCCACTTCCTAAATCCTACAACTTCCCATAAAACCCCGAAGAAAGCAACTCTAATACCAATATGATATGTAAAATGTCGTGGGTATTCCATTGGAAGAACACAACAAATAGACTATATTCTACAATTTATTATGCAATGTTTTACTTAGATTTCAAATTTAAAATCACTAGCCAAGCGCACAAGATGCTAAAATAAACTAAAGCAAAAACAAAAGGAGCTAGCACATAACACACCATCAACAAAGTGAACACAAGATGTGCCTTCCAAAAACCTAATACGAGAAAAACCTAGCTAGAAGATAAGGCATATGGTTTGCACTTTTTTTTATTTATGAAATGCAACAACAAAGAAAGCGCACTATGGAGTTTCCATGTGCATTGTGCCTAAATGACTACTACAAGATCTTTTATTTCCTTTATCATGTTTCGATATCTCATTCTTAAATGCTTTGTTCAACTATGGAACAATAAAGAAATACAAAACCCCTTCCTTTCCTAATGGCTCAATATTTGACATTGTATGATAGCCATCTAAGGTTTGGGTTAGGGTCTTTGCATGTCTCAACTCACGATTAAGGTTGTGATTTTGAACCTTCTAAAATCTTTTGGAAGTTCACATGTGAGTAACGTGAAATAACATGGCATCCACTTGATATCATGGTGGCCAACAAGATAGGTCAACATGTGAGAGCATAATTCCCTAATATGAACTCCAATTAACTGGAAAGCTCTCATGGAATCCACGTGATATCATGGTGGCCAACAAGATAGGTCAGCATGTGAGAACATAATTCCCTAATATGAACTCCAATTAACTGGAAAGCTCTCAATGCATATAATAATGTCAATAGGATGGCTAATTTATTCACAAACTTTTGACACCAAAAGTAGGCATTTGAGGCCCCAAACAAGCCCTAAATTTTTCAAACCCTAAATTACCAAAGCAAAATCTACCCCTAAAAGGGCTCTAAAAACCAATAGATCCAATTTTTCCACCTAGAGTACCAAAATTGATGACAAATTATGTTACAGATCCATTGTAGATCAACTAATTCTATTAAGAGAGCTCCTATCAAACATCAAAATATTCCTTGAATCCTTTATTCATCTCTTAAATCTTAATGAGTTTGAAGTAGTATCTCTACCAAATTTTCATCTTAATATTGCAAGAGTACAATATGATGGGCAAATTGATGGACAAAGGCAACAACAAGCAACCTCTACAACATCATTACAAGCATCCACAAGGAATAGCATTTAATCTAACTTTCTTTGTTTAACGATTATCAATTTATCTTTGTGGTAGATACTCTTAAATCTTTTATAACAGAGTATTCCAAATCATTGTTTTTGTAAGTTATCAAGGATAAATAAAGGTGCAGCAATGACAATATTATTGTATAAAAAAGTGTTCCAACTCACTCTTTTTGTAAATTCACACTAATTTTGTAAAACCTTTTTTTGCTAATGAAATTCCAACTCCATGGCATACAAAGGGGGCTAGGAAATTTTATGATAACTTTCAACAAAGGCAAATAAAGGTGCAGCAATGATAATATTTCTTCATGAGGATAATATAAAAAACTCAAACTCAAGTAAGCCAGCAGAAGTATGGTCTAAGAAATGCATGTTTTCTTCATGTTTATTAAAACCGATCTCAAACCATTTAAGTTATTATTTGAAACAAAATAAAAATTAAATAATGAGTCGAAATTTCGTAAGAAATGATAATTAAAAAAGTACAACCTTTGATTGCCCTCGCACAATAGGACGAGCATCAGAATGAAACTAGTAAATTCCGGAATATGAAACTGAATTTTTTCACAAATACTTTGACACCCATGGAAGGTCCTTGTCCTCCTTCAAGGCAAAAGATACATCGTCACTGTTACCAAAAGACATGACAAAAAAACAAAGTTCAATTGCTTTCCATCCATCGAGTAGAGTGCAATTTCAAATGAATTCAAGCCCACAGTTGCATGCTTAAATTTAAATTTTACAATTCCCTCCCAATCCTAAATAAGGTACCTTAATTTCATATCATCTTTACAAATTTCCTGAACACCACAATATTCATCCACTTATATAACACCCCAACTCAATTGAGCCAATGTAGCAGCATGGAATCAATACACCCACAACAATCCGAAATCAAACACCAAAGTACGCTAGGCGGCTATGTTAATTTGATAGAAAGTACAGCCATATTCATATGATGGTAATTGTTTCTCCCTATTTAGTTTAGGCAATCTCCGTGCGTATTCAAAAATATGGAATAGCATTGTCTATTAATTAAATGGCCTCTCTTATCTACAGAAACTAATTGGAGACTTGGTTGCATGCAGGCCTAAATTTGCATTCATAATGATTCTTCACGAGCGGACATATAGATGTTGCAAGAAAAACTATGGAATACTAAGCGGCTGATTACTTTTTTTTCATCTTCTATTGCGTTGTTTACATATATGTCTTTCATTGCAAACAGTATATCTTTAACATGCGCTTTACTTCAATCCTAAAGTGTTGAAAACTATAATACATTGGATATTCTTTTGAGATTTTTATAGAACAATTGCTGCTTGCGTTTACTTACACCTATAACATTTCCATTAGTGCTTCTAGACACTTTCGGTATGAGTTGTGACTTGCAAGATGAGATTCACCATACACATCCGGTGAAATGCAAATAAATGAAATTTTGAACACGTGACATTTACAACAATCACTAGTTTCAAACATTGTGTAAGAGAAGGAAAGCATTGATTACCTTGGAAAGTTGAGTTGTAATTTTTGCAAACGATGCCGGAAGCCTGGTTCACAAAGAAGTATCCGACATGCACCAAGCCTACAACTGCCAAGCCAAGGAGAAAATTTTCGATATAAGTTGCAATGTCCAACATAGTGGAAAGATGTGCAGATTACATCTAATGTCATGCAAAATGAGCATTATTTATTAACAACCTTCTAAATATTTAGTTATATTTATATAGCCAGTATGATGTTGAAAAAAATGAACAAAACAGCAAGATCAACTAACCCAACAGAAAAAATCGTGTCCCAATCATGGCACTGCTCTCCATTGTTTCTGCAAAGGAAGGAAATGGATATTGCAAGCTGCAAAAAGAGAAAATATCCAAGCTGCAGTCAAGGTTTTAGTTTCTAAACTAGACAAGGGGAAACAATGTTGTGCCAAAATAATCTGGTCATTGGTAGATCGTAAAAGCAACCTTTTCAAAAGTTGTTTCTGACATTCCTGTTTTGTGCTGTTCATACACCATTGCTACCAGAAAAATTTTGGCCAGTCTTGAGCATCTCCTCATCATCTTGATATCAGTATCAACCAAGCATCAACATTCATATCATGCTTATAAATAAGAAAATGCATTTGGAAAAGTTGATACGTTTACAACACATTTAATTATTATACAAAACTTATTAACAAAAACAAACCAGTATACCTGAATATGAGGAGCTTGGAACATTTCTTGTATTGCAGCTTCAACATCTGCCATGCCTACCAAACTTTTAACTGTACCTGAGGTGTTATAATGATCCATGTTAATCATAACCTAAGATTGTTTGCCATAAAAACAAGTAATAAGATGCAGACATAGCATGCTTCACTGTGTTTCTTAAGTAAAAGTCAATTGTGTTAATGAACCAAGGTAAGCAAATAAAGGCTTAATATTTATTGTTGGCCACCTTTTTTGGCATTGGATTCATTCGTGGCATTATCAAGAGAGGTGGACTGTTTTAGTCTGAACTCTGCAAGCTCTGCAGCACGTCTACATAGCTCCAATGCTCGACGAGCATCCCCAGACACTGCTGCAACCTGCAATACATTTTTTCCACCGTTTCGGCTTATTAAGACAACAATTATGACATCTTTGCAGTAAAATGCCATGCATTTTTCATTTTCTGGCCTATATAGTAGATAAATCAATGTGATATTGCAGAAAACTAGCAAAGCTCTTGAAACTTTTTCATAATCCACATACCTTCCGTGATGCAAATTCAATAGCCTGCTTTTCAAATGCATCAATTCCATTAAGACGACTAGAAATGATTTCTTGCAGCTGCTGATGAGAATAGGGGCCAAAGCACAACCTTTGCATTCCCATGCGACTTGCTATACGTGGAAGCAACTTCTCTGGTAGATCCATTGTATTTGCTATACCTGTTAAATCCAAATGTAAGATGTGTGAGCAATCTAAACATCAGATAATCACTTGGTTCCATTTCTTCTTAGGAATAGAGATCATATTTGGATAGTTATTTACCTATAACTACCAACCGTGACCAAGCTCTGGTGGGCCAATCAAATATGTTGTATAGAACCTGCAGGCCAATATACAAGACATTAAAAGGCTGTTATCCCATTCCCAATTCAAGTGTATAGCAGGCAGTTTGTAATCTCAGATGGATATGGCATATGCAAGTGTCCGTGATCTGCATCTTCAAAAGGTTTCTTCCCAATTTTGAATTTCCTAATCTGATTTGCCTCTAGATCCACAGAAACATATGAAGGGAAAATAGACATGTCTTACCGATTGATTGCGAGTGACAAGGAGGTCAAGTTCATCTACAAGAAGAACACACGGTTGATTATTATCTTTGCTCGTGTGTTTTGATTCTGAAAATCGCTGATTTAACAAATGAAGAGCTTTTTTCCAGCCTACCCGATGTCCAGTCAATGCCTCATAAAGGACCTGGAACAGAAGATCTCTAAGCAAAGGAGAGAATGTAGATATATCTAACCTTATTTGGGTATTAAATGTTTATATAGACACAAAAAACATTACCTTGTAGAGATTCTCTGGCTGGGCAAGTTTCAGCCCATTGATCTCCACAAATCGATAGGGCTGAACAATTCCAGCATCAACTTTAGCCTGGAGATTCTTCATGACCGTAAGAACAGTTGCAGTCTGAACATCATGGTCCATATCTATCAGCATGACTACTGATATGATCTATTGCAATAAAATCAGCAAAATATGAAAGGATAGATAAACAGGAAGGAAAGCAGATTTCAGAACTGGATATTTGGAGTCTAAAACCATTCCTCATTTTCAGATTTTCAGACCTTTGAACAAAATAAACTACAATTTGTCCATAGTGGATAAACTTGCCTTGCCAGTCCCTGGCACTCCATGTATATAAAGACATCTACCCAGACATTGGTTGCCTGCAGCTAGTGCTCCTGAGACAAATCCAGTTATCTCGTCTATTTCTCTGTTTGTGACAAAAGCAACAGTTATTAATGAATAATAGAGCAAACAAATTATCTACTAGAATTGTACTTCATATTTACGGTTCAGTATCACAGCTACAATGAAAATTGATTCTTCCAGCAGGCATACATACTTGTTTCTGCAAGGCAATGATCCAGGAGAGGAAGCTAGCATAAGAGTTGCCTTCGCTTTGTCAAGATCAGTCTGCCTGCGACGTCTTACATCTGGAATTTTTTTTGCACCCACTTTTTCCAGTCCAACAATATTCCCCCTGTATACATTCTGTGTTTACAGAACATCAAGAATAATCTAAAATACAAATAATACCTATGTAGTAAAATGCTAGAGGATAGGTTGTACCACAGCCTTTGCAGAAAGGGGAGCTTTCTGGCTACATGGATTCTTGGCTGCGGATCTGCTTTTGACATGCTTCTGTTCACACACTTCATCCTCAGAATCCTCGCTGGAATCCCAGTCATTCTCACTCTGCAACAAGAGTTAAGTTCAGATCACCAAACATGTACTTAATGATAGCAAATCAACATAGCTATGTTATAAGTTCATCAACGCAACCATAAAAGAAAAAGGAACATTCTAGAGAGTTCAGTGAAGTTAACCTCTTTTTCAGCATCTACATCTGCCAGGCGCTTGAAAGTGTGCCAATGAATATCATACTCATACTCACAAAAGAATACATCATCTCCCTCAGTAGCTTTCTCAAATTCTTTGGGACCCTTCACATAGCAATGTCTAAAGATGGACCCCATCTGCACATACAAGATTTGACATTTTTTCCAGAAACCTGTTAAAAGAGAGAAGAAAAGTAATAATGGATAGAACTTGCAACAAAAATAAATCGTCCAATAAGCAGTTTTATAATCAACATCAATAACTACACATGATACAAGAGAGAATAGGCCGCATTCTGAACAAATGCAAATTGAAGAAGGTTCAATAAATAGGCATACAGTTTAAATAATCAGCCGGCTAAGAGTGACCCTAGTTTCATAACCACGTATCTGATGAATATAGAGTTATGAGACAAGCTAAAGGCCATGTTTAAGAGATCTCAATTTCTTCTGTCTATCTGTAAAAAGTTAAAAACCTAGAATTATCAAGATCTCCATTAAAAACGTCGTAGTCTAACGAGGCAGAGGAGTTGCCCAGAAAGTTATGGAAATTCCGGTCATATTTAGAGAAAATCTGGCAGGATTTTTGTAAATCCAAGATATAGTTGTTAAACTTCAAAAGTTTAGGTGTCCTAGACGTTTTTGACGGTGCTGAATCCATTTCCACCATCAAAAACACAATTCAAACACTGCCTCTACAAGATTTTATGAAATTTTTTTGCCTGGATTCCGGCCATTTTTGGCCGTCCAGGCAATTCCTCTGCCTCGGTAGACGACTCCAATAAAAAGAGTCCCAAATGGCATGTCTATATGCAATTCAAACTAAATATCCTGTTACCAAGGTTCAAGGACAAGGTGACAGGACAAGATCCCTCTGTTGCCAGATACCACCCTAAATATCTTGTTACCATGAGGTGACAGGACAAGGTTCCTACATAGTTGGACGCTACCCTAAATATCATGTAACCAAAGGGTTCAAGGACAAGGTGAAAGGACAAGAGTCCTGTGTAGCCAGATGCTACCCCCAAATTTTGAAGGACATGTAAGAAGAGGATATTGACATGAAATATTAACTGATATAGATATTAATTTTTAACAATATAAGAAATAAGATGCAAAACAATAAGATGAAATCACACATACAATAAACATAAAACTGAGTTACTATACATGTAACATAATACATGAATAATCAATTTTCTCATAGTAAATGAAAATGAAAATACAGTAGAAACATCAGACAAATCATACACAAACAGAATCATAATTCATCCTCCACACAGCAATGTCAAATTTAAGTTTATTGTGTTGATACATTATACTATATAGTACATAGTTTATCAAACCATGGATTGTTATAAGGCGAGATTGGGAACAAAAAGCTCTGTGCATGTAGAGGATATAGATTATCAAGAAATATTTCCCTTGATTGTTTATACATCATCTATTAGAGGGCTTTCGACAATTATAATGATGTTGGACTTGCATATTCGTCAACTAGATGTGAAGACCACATTTCTAAATGGCAAGTTGAAAGAGGAAGTGTACAAGCAATAACCTATTGTTATGTCAAAAGGAGTGAGAAAAGGACAGTCTGCAAGCTACTACAGGTGTTGTATGAATTTAAACAATCTTCTAAAGCACAGTACCAGCACCTTGACATTTTCTTGATCAAGGAGAGCTTCAAGTAGAAGCATCAAATGTACGCATCAAATAGGTTGTTAAGTTAATTCTGATTTTGGCCTTTTGCATGGATGATGCAATTGTTGTGTAAAAACTTGTTGTTAATGAAGATGTTTAAGGAAAGGTTGAATAATAAATTTTAGATGATAGACTATGAAGGAATTTATACTTCTGTGATCCATAATCTTGTTAAGAAAATAATTTCGGCAAAATCACATAAAAAACCATTTGTCGACGCGTTTCGAACCAACCAGTATGGTTCATCGTCAGGACAAGTTGAAGATCCAATCTTAGCGATGCAATAAATAGGGAGAGCAGGCTATTCCAACAGTTAAATTGACAGGGTAACGGTCCTTAACAGCTAGGTTTGACCAGGGAGGGACCTAAATTTATTTAATTATTATATTTATCCATTTATGATTATTAATGTTAATATATTTATTTTCCATAATACTAATAAAATTCAATATTCATTTAAATATTAAGAATGGGAAAAATCACATATTATATAGAAAATGAGCCTAATTTAATTAGTATTTTAATAATATATTTATTTATTTTAATATATATTTACCATAAAAATCATTAAAATAATATCAATATTTACCCTATATTGGGATGAGGAAATAAAATGGTAAATAATATCAAATATAAATCTAAATATAATATTAAATATTTGCACATATTATTCCTACAATACCATTACCCTTATATAATACCAACAATAAATATTATTTATTTAAATAATAAAATCAAAAGGGTAATATACCTATTATTTTTAATTTTAGATCTTAATTCAATTATTATTATATTATATATTTGTTGACACATATTTCTTAATAACCTATGCAAACACAATTTCTATCATATTTCCTAATATATCATTAATATTTACCCTTCTATTAGGATTCGGTATTACCTATTAGCATAAGATGGTAAATATTCTTTTTTTGAAACTCGAACTTTCTTATTTTATTAATCCATTTACTTTTTATTTACGTTAAACTTTATTTATCATTCTTAATATTATTACTAATATCAATATTAGGATGAGAATAATATATATAATTGAAATGGTAAATAATTCTCTTATCTACCCATTTAACTAGATTATTATTAATAGTAATATTATGTATTTCCACTATTAATGTGAATATTACAATATTAATAAATTTATTTACCATTACCCCTATATAATAATGATATTATTACTAATTATAATTTATTTAATTGCTAAGAATCTAATGGTTAATCTTATATACCCATTATTATATATCTATTTAATTTCTATTCCTTAATCTTACTAAATCTTATTCATATATCTTTACAGCTAATTAGTATTTACCAAAATAGTAAATGTTCTTATTAATTTTTATTTTTTTTTAAACAATCTAGAACGTTATTAAATCGAAGAAATTTTAATCCGAATTATAATTATTTATTAACTAGGATCCACTCATCCGAATATACACTACTATCATAATGCTCAGAAATCGAAGTACATAATCCAATAGACCCTAAAGGCTCCTATTGCTAGCACAAAAAAACCTTATGCTATACCCCAACAAAAGGAAAATTCGACTATCTAAGAAAGGGGGCAAAAGAGACACATAACAATAGATACCCACCTCAAAAGGGAGGGTAAAGGAACCAAGAAACCAAAGAGAAGAAGGAATGAGGTGGTTAGGAAGACACGACTGGGATCCAGCAACTGCTAATCTTCCAGCCGTCATCCCTATTAAGGTTTTTAGGCCTTTTTTCAATCTCCACGGCCTCTCTAAACTTTCGATGGTGAAACTGCGCAACCTTTGTAATGACGCGAGCCTCTTCAATACAGACATGATGTTTAGCCTTCTCGACATGTTCAGCAAGGGCCGAGGACTTGGCCCTTCCATGCCTTATGTCCGCCGAATGCTCGTTTATCCTTTGATTGATAGAGCGACTGGTCTCACCAATATATGGTGTCCCACAGGAACAGGGAATGACATAGACGCCCTTCATGTCTTTAGGATCAATAGGATCTTTAACAGACCTAAGGGAGCCACGGATGGTATTGAGAGGTCTAAAGGTTGCAGGAACATTATGCTTCTTTAGAATCCTGGCAATCTTGTCAGTGGTTCCTTGGATGTAAGGCAGGTGAACCCCTATGACACGATCTTTAGGATCTTTATGGATTGAAGCCTCTTTATGGGCCTTGAGGAAGGCTTTCTATCTTAGGTGTCTACTGTAACCATTTTTCACAAAGACATATATGAATAAGATTTAGTAAGATTAAGGAATAGAAATTAAATAGATATATAATAATGGGTATATAAGATTAACCATTAGATTCTTAGTAATTAAATAAATTATAATTAGTGATAATATCATTATTATATAGGGGTAATGGTAAATAAATTTATTAATATTGTAATATTCACATTAATAGTGGAAATACATAATATTACTATTATTAATAATTTAGTTAAATGGGTAGATAAGAGAATTATTTACCATTTCAATTATATATATTATTCTCATCCTAATATAATGGTAAACATTGATATTAGTAATAATTAAGAATGATAAAAAAGTTTAAGGTAAGTACATGTTAAAGAAAAAATTAATAGATTAATAAAATAAAAAAGTTC
>APFE030946442.1:151100-182931 GCA_000404065.3 Pinus taeda | reverse complement strand
TCTAGAACCTTATTAAATCGAAGAAATTCTAATTCGAATTATAATTATTTATTTATTTAACAAGGAACCACTCATCAGATTATACATTACTATCATAATGCTAAGAAATCGAAGAACATAATACACAAGACACTAAAAACAGCTAATGCTATACCCCAACAAAAGGAAAATTCCGCTATCTAGGAAAAGGGGCAAAAGAGACACATACAATAGAGACCCACCGGAAAAGGGGAGGATAAAGGAACCAAGAAACCAAAGAGTAAAAGGAATGAGGCGGCTAGGAAGACAGCACTGGGATCCAGCAACTGCTAATCTTCCAGCCGTCATCCCTATTAAGGTTTTTAGGCCTTTTTTCAATCTCCAGGGCCTCTCTAAACTTCTGATGGTGAAAGTGCGCAACCTTTGCAATGACGCGAGCCTCTTCAATACAGACATGATGTTTAGTCTTCTCGACATGCTCAGCAAGGGCCGAGGACTTAGCCCTTCCATGCCTTAAGTCCGTCGAATGCTCGTTAATCCTTTGGTTGATAGAGCGACCAGTCTCACCAATATATGGTGTCCCACACGAACAAGGAATGACATAGACGCCCTTCATGTATTTAGGGTCGATGGGATCTTTTACAGACCTAAGGGAGCTACGGATGGTATTAAGAGGTCTAAAGGTTGCGGGAACATTATGCTTCTTTAGAATCCTGGCAATCTTGTCAGTGGTTCCTTGGATGTAAGGCAGGTGAACCCCTATGACACGATCTTTAGGATCTTTATGGATTGAAGCCTCTTTATGGGCCTTGAGGAAGGCTTTTTGTCCTAGGTGTCTACTGTAACCATTTTGCACAAAGACATCTAGGAGATGAGCCTTCTCCTTTTCCAAGCTCTTTTCATCAAATATCCTCACAGCACGGGTAGCAAGCGTGCTAAGAACCCCTAACTTATGAACCGGGAAATGATGGGAGGAAGCATGCAAATACTGATCAATATGCGTTTTCTTTCAAAAAACCTGGTGAGAGAAGGAACCATCCTCATTCTTTGAGATGAGAACATCCAGGAACGGAAGACATCCATCAACTTCCTTTTCCATCGTGAATTTAATGGCGGCGGACTAGCTATTGAGATGACCGAAGAAAAGCTCTAACTCATCAGGACCATGAGACCAAACAACACCCGTGTCATCAACGAATCTTTTCCAAAGCTTCGGTAAGAGACGAGAGGAGGCCAAAGCTTTGGACTCAAAATCCTCCATAAAGAGATTTGCAACTACAGGGGACAAGGGGGAGCCCATGGCAACTCCGCAAGTTTGCTCATAGAACTCTCCTTCGAAGCTGAAAAAGGTGGAAGTAAGGTTAAATCCATTATTGTTTGGGTTTGCAGGAGCATAGGGATAGACTGAAAAGGTTGATTCATTTGATTTAGACTAGGTATATCTATAACAAGATTGCTAGGTTTGATAGGAGCATAGATAATCATGGTGTCACTACAATGGAGGTGGGTGTAAAATTGTCCCAAGAGATGCCCCCCTCCTAAAAATAAGACAACCATATAGAATATTCCAAAGTGCAATGGATAGTTTAATGTATGCTATGCTATGTACCAAACCACGCATTACACATTTTGTTTGACAAATGAGTCAATTTTCATGCTAAGTGAAGGGGATTTTCATATATCTTAAGGGTAGGATAGTTCTTGACATCGCATTCAGTAGGATAGTTGTTGTCCACAGGGTCTTGGATAGATGGTGATCGGGTGCTCTATTAAGGCACTCCTTGATGTGAAGTCATCGATTCAATTCCCCACCCCAATCGGGGTGATATATTGGGACATGATGAAGATGTAGTCCTACCAAGCTTACAAAAAAAAAGTCGGTGATGTTAACCCAAAAAATCAGTCAAGGTATTGTTTGATGCTTCCATGTTCGCTAGTAACATGAGAAAGCAAGAGACAACTAACAATTTTTGTCTAATATTGATGCAAAATATGTTTCAACTTGCTTTGCAACAAAAGAGTTGGTCTAGCTAAATAGATTGTCAAAACACCTTGACATGTAGCAAAAACATATCCCAATCTTACAGTGTGAAAATCAAAGTTGTTTGGAGATGATTAAAACTCCCAAGTTCCATATTCAAACTAACGAGGTTCAATATCACTTTGAAAGATCAAGCTAACAAGAAGGTGCTCCAAATGGAATATTGCAAGACTAATCACACCACTATAAGTGCTCATAGAAAAGCATTGCCTAGAGATAAATTTAATTTTTTCCAAGAGTGACTTTGGTATGAATGTCGATTGAGACTTGTGAAAACTTTGGAATAAGTAGGAGTATTGAAAATAGCATGTTTAATCTTCATAATTTATTGAGTTTCAAGTTAGGGCTATCTAACTTTTTTGCACAAGTGTATGTGAAATTTCCACAAATGTAGTAACTAGATATTTATCTCCTAACCTATGCAGTTTATTTGTCTTCATAAATATTACGACAAATAACGATAAATTCACTACTGCAATTATTCACAAAATTCAATACTAGAACTAAGAAATAATGTGCATACATAAAATTGGACACCAATATTTTTGGACAAACTTCCCTGGAAAAACCCCAAAGGAAAAAATAGTGCAAGAAATGAGGGTTTTATTATTATTCTTCAACAAAATAGAGAATACATTTGCTTGCCTATTCATTGGCAAAGCTTCCACCAAATTTATCTCCATTGGCAAAATAAAATAATTAGGAAATCCCTTTTCCCTCTAGCAAATCAACTCAACCTCCTCTTAGCCACTCACACTCATGCTTGCAACTCACACTGACTAACTGGATAGTGTAGCACTATAAGAAATTTGATCTTGCTCCTAGAAACCCTTTACTACAGTCACTCTACCTCCTGCTACTCACTGAAGCTACTTGCTCTTCCTCCAAATCACCTTCCAACACTGGCACATGATTTGTATATTCAAATCCAGAAATCATATCTTTCAATTTTGTTTGAACCACCTATAATAAAATTTCATTTCTAACAATTCCAATGACTTTCCAAAAATAGTAAGTCACATCTCAATTTGGAAGTGACTTTCCAAAAATAGAAAGTCATGTCTAAATGATCAAAGATGATCTCGACATATGGAATCCACTTTAAAATCAAATCAATCATGATTATACAAGTCAAGAATTAATATTTTTATCCTTATTATTACTATTATTCTTATTATTATTATTATTATTATTATTTATAAAATAGTCTAAAGTCATACACCTTTAATGGATTAATAAAAATGTATTCTATCATGAAATAAGTAAATTAAATTGAGAATCTCTT
The DNA here is from genome assembly GCA_000404065.3 of Pinus taeda. Taxonomy (NCBI): domain Eukaryota; kingdom Viridiplantae; phylum Streptophyta; class Pinopsida; order Pinales; family Pinaceae; genus Pinus; species Pinus taeda. The sequence goes on along the minus strand of APFE030946442.1, from coordinate 179,626 downwards.
ACTTGGCAAATTGAACCTCTCTTTTGGAATAGTAACTCCACACTTAAGAGAATGTAACTCTCCCTCACTAATTCAACATATGGCAAAAGTGTAACTCCTCCCCATTAAATGCACTTGTAACTCCCTCATTCAATTTGATTTGTAACTCTCACCAAATATTCTCTCATGTCTAAGTGTAATTCTCTCTCTCTCCTTAATTCGAATTGTAACTCCTCAAGACATGTGTACCTCTCTCTATATTCTTGTGATAAGTTACACTTCTCCTCAAGTAACTCCTCTCTCATGGAACTTGATTCTCCTATTATTGGCTCAAGGCATGTATGCATTTTGTAACTCCTCTCATTTCTCATCTATTTAAGCAAGAGCAAGTGATAGTTGATGTAGCGTGTTCATTGTGAAGAAGGAGAGTTGGTGTTGAGTGTGTGCAAGAGAAGAGTGAGAGGAAGTGAAGAGTAAGAGCAAAGGAAGAGTTGGATCAAGTGTAAAGGAAAAGATTTGATCAAGAGAAAAAGGAGATCCATTTTGTAACTCCTCTCTTTTCTCATCTATTTAAGCAAGGCAAGTGACAGTTGATGTAGCATGTTCATTGTGAAGAAGGAGAGTTAGTGTTGAGTGTGTGCAAGAGAAGAGTGAGAGCAAGTGAAAAGTAAAAGCAAGAGAAAAGCTGGAGAAAATGTGAAAAACAAGATCTGATCAAGAGAAAGAGGACATCTTCAAGCAAAGAACAAGAGCACTTCAGCTACAAGTTGATCAAACATTGATAACTGTATTCATTCTCATTCTCTCTTTCTCCCTGTACTTTGTTGAATAATTGAAGAAATATAATAAGAGAAGAATCATTTGGGTTTTCTCCTTGTGGGTTTTGCCCTAGTCATTGGACCTAACTCTCAGTGTCTCATATTTGTGCTTGGTTGTCTTCATATGATCCTTAAGTTTATGTTCTATATACAATAGCTGATCTGAAAAGTTGTGAAGAAGAAATTTGCATTCTAAGTAATTGTAACAACACAGAACATTCAATTTTCTGCAAAGTATATTCAGCTTTTTGCCAAGTATATTCAGTTTCATTCAATTTTTGCAAGTACATTCAGTTTTTTGCATAGAACTTTCAAATTTTAACATGGTATCAGAGCCTTGGTGAAGACAAGTCCAAGGAAACCAGAAATCACCTGAAGAGACGCCACTCGTTGCCAAAGTTTTTTTTATCAAGATGGCTTCATCCTACATCGAGGTAAAGAAGTTGAATGATGCTTCAAACTTTGGTCCATGGAAAGCAAAGCTAGATATCACTCTTGAAGAACACGGAGTTTTGTGTTGAAGTTTCTAAGTTTACTTAGTTTAGAAACCCTCCATGCACTTTTTCTGATTTATTCCTACCTACTTGTTATTTTTCTTTAACAAGTTATTTACAAAGTAAATACTGAAAATCAACACCAGTGCATGTTCAACATGTTACAGATCAGCAACTAAAAAAAACAAGAAGAAACAAACTACATGACACCATAATTTTTGGACTAATGTCCCCGAAAAAACCCAATGCAAGAAAATCGGTGCAGCTATCTCAAGGTTTTCTTATTAAACAATATTAGAGTACAATCTGGGTGCCGAAACTGGCTTACCCAACAGAGAATTTCCTTAGAAACTATACTTCACAGTTTGAGAGAAATCTCCTAGCTGAAACCCCGGAAAAATTCTTCCAGCAGCTCCTCAGCACAAAACTGCTCTGCAACCCCAGCGTCTGCCCAATCTGGACTGCGTCAACCCCTCTCTGTCTCGCCCTGGCCCTGCGTCAATCCCAAGAGGTCTTGCGTCAGCTTTTTGGGCCTCTACATCAAACACGCTAGCCTCTCTGGTGCTCTGTGCAGCACTTGGCTGCCTCTACATGGCCCTGCATGAGCCCTTGTTGGCTCTACATCACTCCCCTTTGCTGTTGCGTTGCTCTCCCAGCACAATCTCTGCCTTCTTTGTTTCTCTGTACTCAATGCCCCTCAGCTGCTCTCTCGATCACTGATTCTATCTCTCTTAGCAAACCTCACTCTAGAGAATAGAATGATTGATCACTCTAGTGTGTTCTCCAAGTGACCCTCAAGCCTCCTCTTATACTTTTCTTGTTGAGATCTCAACGACCGAGATTAAATCCCTAATCAACAGCTAAGATTAGATCTGGCTTGATCCATGTCTTTTGAACCATTCTAACACAGATTGATATTAATACACATTAATATTTTATTTTCCCTAAGTTTAGACTTAGGGACTCCATTAAAAATATTAATTAATTTAATAGCTCCTGATTTGTTTAGAATCTACCCAAACCCTTACTGGGTATTGGAAATCTTATGTGCCCCAACCTCTCCACCAAATTTCGTGGCTAGAGCACTTCCGATGCTACCCCAAATCAACATTTTGGAGTATGTTGAAGGTACAATAGTTGATCCACCAAAGAATTCAAGCATTGTTGTCAAATCCAAACATAAAAAAGGTGAAATCAAAGCTAAGAAAATTACCCTTGATTCTCTTAGTGATCATCTCATTACCTATGTTTCTGCTTTGAAAAAAGCTAGACAAATGTGAAATTGTACCAAACAAAGAAATGGTGTTGATTGCGCTTGGAGGCCTTTCTCCTATTTGGGAGACTTTTATCACCACCATCGGCAACATCAACACTATTCCCACATTTGATGAGCTCCTGAGAAAGTGTATCCAAGAGGAGGCCAGAATGATTTCCAAAAAGAGAATTTCACATCATGAAGAAGGAAATCCTACTACTTTTACAGCCTATGACAAGAAAAAGGTAATAAAAAGAAATCTGCTTTCAAATCAAATAAAGAGAATATAGACATCTCAAAAGTTAGATGCTTTAACTCTCAAAAGCATGGTCACTTAGCTCGTGATTGTAAAGAAAGAAGAAAAGTACCTAGATGCAAAAACAAATATGATTATTGAAAAGACTCTTCTGAAAATCAAAATAAAGGGCATCCTAAGAAAACAAGAAATCCAAGATATAGAAATAATGTAGTAGAAACTCAATCAGAATATTTTTTTGTTCTGCTCTTTCCATTTCTTCTTCTGCAAATTCATTTGATAGTTGGTTAGTTGATAGTGGTGTTTCCTTTACAAAGAAGCACTTTCTAATCTAGTTGAGAGAGAGACTAATTTAAATATTATTTTTTTTATAATTCTACTCACCAAGTTAAATGTTATGGTTCAGTTTTATTTCAGTTAGATGATGACAAATCTATTTTTCTGCAAGAAGTTTTGTATGTACATGGTTTGAAAAAGAATCTCGTATCCACATCTTCTCTAAAAGATAAAGGAATGAAAATTGTTTTATTAATGGAAAGGTTCTAACCTAGCCTTTGAACTCAAGTATGAGAGAAGCCTTCACTCTTGGATCAAGATGTGAAGGACTTTACAAAGTCAATGGTAAACCATTCATGCACTGGTCCATGATACCGATCTTCAGTGTGAGCGATGGCATAGAATATTTACTCAACTACACTACAAAGCCTTACCTCATGTAAGGCAGATAGTTTCTAGAATGTCTGAGATCATAATGGATCATGAAGGAGTTTGCCCAGGATGTACAAGTGGAAAGCATATAAAGGGACCATTCCCTTCAAGCAGAACAAAAACTAGTCAAGTACTTCAGCTCATACATTCTGATTTATGTGGACCTATGCTTGTTACTTCTCTTAGTGGTTACCTGTATTTCATGATTTTTGTTGATGATTTTTCTCGCAAGACATGGATATTCTTTTTGAAAAAGGAAGGGGAAGCATTTGACATGTTCAGAGATTTCAAGGCTCTGATTGAAATTCAAACTGGAAAGTTGATCAAAGCTTTCAGGTCTGATAATGGGGTAGAGTTCACCTCCAATTACTTTAATGATCTTTGCAAAAACAACGAAATAAAGAAAGAAACCATTGTGCCATACAATCCACAACAAAATGGTGTGGCTAAGAGGAAGAATAAAACCATTATGGAAGCGGCCAGAGCCATGATGCATGATCAAAAGCTACCAAAGTTTTTGTGGCAAGAAGCTGCAAATACAGTTGTTTATTTGCAAAACATAACCCCTCATGAGGCCTTAAACAATAAGACTCCTGAAGAAGTCTTCACTGGTAAAAGGCCTGGGGTGAGTCATTTGAGAATCTTTGGTTGTCCTGTATACTTCCATGTGCCAAAAGAGAAAAGGAACAAGCTGGAAGATTTAGGTAAGAAAGGTACGTTTGTTGGTTATTCTGATAATTCAAAAACTTATAGAATTTATGTACCTGGTCAAAGAACTATAGAGTTTAGCAAAGACGTAACATTTGATGAAGATGAAGCTCTTAGAAAAGCAAGAGACTCTCATCCTCCTGCCATTGTTGAAAGACAAGTTGTTAATGAAAAAGAGGTTGCATATGAGTCTGAACTAGAACCTTAGAATGAACTTGTTGATAATCCAATGTGTTCCATGGATCCTCTAGATCCTCCACCACATGATCCTTCTACCAGAAAGAGACCATAATGGCCGCGAGATACCTTACAAGATGTTGAACAAAAGAAAGTAAGAAGCCAAGTCGGTTTCAAGGGTATGTTGATGCCATGAGCAACATCATTCAAGAAGAACCATGCACCTTTGAAGAAGCTGCAAAAGAACAAGTTTGGAAAGATGCCATGACTAAAGATTACGAGTCCATCATCCAAAATGATGTCTGGGAAATGGTTCCTAGTCCGCAAGGTAAATTTGTTCACTTCCAAATGGTTGTTTAAGATTAAACATGGTGCAAATGGTAGTATTGAAAAATATAAGGCTATATTTGTAGCTAGAGGTTTCTCTCAAAAAGAGGGAATAGATTATGATGATATTTTTGCACCTATAGCTCAATATGCTACTATTCGATCTGTGTTCACTTCCAAATGGTTGTTTAAAATTAAACATGGTGTAGATGGTAGTATTGAAAAATATAAGGCTATATTTGTAGCTAGAGGTTTCTCTCAAAAAGAGGGAATAGACTATGATGATATTTTTGCACCTATAGCTCGATATACTATTATTCGATCTGTTGTTGCCGAAGCTGCTAGCCAGGGATGGACTCTTCACCAAATGGATGTGAAAATTGCTTTCTTTCATGGCTTCCTCAAGGAAGAGGTAATTTTGGAACAACCACAAGGCTTTGAAGAGCATGACAGAGAAAATCATGTATGCAGACTGAAGAAAGTCTTATATGGGCTAAAGCAAGCTCCAAGAGCTTGATATGCTCGCGTTGATAGCTACCTAATAAATCTTGGTTTCACAAGAAGCAATGTAGACCCAAACCTCTACTTCAACACAACCCAGAGTATACCTTTCATTTTGGTATCGTATGTTGATGATTTATTCTTGACAGAAGGAGAACATCTTATCCTCTAGTGTAAGGAGTTAGTTTATGAATTTGAAATGAAAGACGTTGGTTTGATGCATTACTTTCTAGATCTAAATGTCTGGCAAAGACCAAGTGAAATTTATCTTTCCTAAGGAAAATATGTTGTTAAGCTTCTTGAAAGATTTGCTATGGTAGAATGTAAGTCCATGCATACTCCTATGGAAATGAACTTTAAGAAATTATGTGGCAAAGTTGCAAGACCTAGTCTAGCAAATCCCACAAAGTATAGACAGCTCATTGATGCTTTGATGTTTTTGGTAAACATTGGGCCTGATATATGCTTTGATGTAAACACTTTAAGTCAGTGTATGATTGATCTCTTTCATGCCCACCGAATTGCTACAAAACATGTGCAAATACTTGCATGGAACTATATATCTAGGATTGAAAATTATTTGCTAAAGATGTAATACTTCATGGATATATTGATGATGATTGGGCCGGTAACTCTACTAATAGAAAGAGCACTTCTGGTTGTTTTTTCAGCTAGGGATCTACCATGATCTCTTAGATGAGTAGAAAGCGTGAGTTCGTTGCACTGAGTACAACTGAAGTTGAGTACATTGTTGCTAGCATGGGTAACTGTGAGGCAATTTGGTTGAAAAAGCTTTTTGGGGAACTATTTGAGCAAGCTCCAGACACAAGAGTTATATATTGTAACAATAAGAGGGGGATTCGTCTTGCAAAAAATCTTGTGTTTCATGACAAGTCCAAGCATATTGAGATCAAGTATCACTATATCCGAGATATGGTGCAAAGAGGAGCAATGAGACTCCATCACATCTCCATTGATGATCAGATAGCTGACATTCTTACCAAGCCTTTACTAAAAGGAAACTTCTTGGTTTTTAGGGAGCAGCTTGGACTTTCGGGCATTACCCTTCTGGGAAGTGATCACAGTTGATCGAGAACACTAAATTGCCTTCCCCCTATTAGAGCTCACAGGATTAGAGAATGATGTCGGAAAAAGCTCCTAAGGATGAGGGACCTCTTGTGTAGTGTGTGCCACAAGAGTAGGCCTCAGTATGAATTTGACCCACATTCTACGACGTGGGAAGAACCACCTATCTGGCCAATAAGTGTAGTGAGACTTGTCTGTGTGACTTGTTTAGGATGCAAGTGTTCCACCACTTGAAACATTGTTGTGTTTGATTCTTGTCTATGTGACTTGTTTGAGTCTTGTCTATGTGATGCATGTGTTCTATCACCTAATTTTCTGAGATAAAAATTGGTTTAGTGTAATCCTCGTTTGTGTCCTATGATGATCCTTTCCTTTCCAAATTTGTGTTAAGCGAATGATTCTTCTTTGGATTGCGACTTCATTGTTACAGATATTATAAAGCAAAGTTGAACTGAGATGAATGAAAGAGATCAGAGGAAGCATAGATCTTTGATGCAAAAAGAAATCCCTCCCTAGCTGAGAGGGAGAGTTAAAATTTGACAGCTCAAGGATGAATTTCTCCTAGAAAAAATCATATCTTTCAATTTTGTTTGAACCACCTATAATAAAATTTCATTTCTAACAATTCTAATGACTTTCCAAAAATAGTAAGTCGTGTCTCAATTTGGAAGTGACTTTCCAAAAATAAAAAGTCATGTCTAAATGATCAAAGATGATCTCGACATATGGAATCCACTTTAAAATCAAATCAATCATGATTATACAAATCAAGAATTGATATTTTTATCCTTACTAGTATTATTATTATTATGATATTATTATTTATAAAATAGTCTAAAGTCAGCCCAAAGGGACAACTCAATTGATTGAGTTCTCGTTCCTAAGTACCTTGCCAATTGGGAGGTCACGGGGTCAAATCTCCTTGATGCCCTTAAGGGTAGGCCTGACCAAATAAGCCAACAGGTAGATACCTTCAAGTGGATTTGCCCAGATTATTACCCATGGATGTAGCAGCCACTCATGGACTGAGAACCACAGTTGAAAAAAATGGTCTAAAGTCATTCACCTTTACAGGATAAATAAAAACAAATTCTCTCATGAAATAAGTAAATTAAATTGAGAATCTCTTACTCGGCAAATTGAACCTCTCTTGGAATAGTAACTCCACACTTAAGAGAATGTAACTCCCTCACTAATTCAATGTCTGGCAAAAGTGTAACTCCTCCTCATTAAATGCACTTGTAACTCCCTCATTCAATTTGATTTGTAACTCTCACCCAATATTCTCTCATGTTTAAGTATAACTCTCTCTCTTCTTAATTCAAATTGTAACTCGTTGAGACATATGTAGCTCTCTCTCTCTATTCTTTGGATGAGTTACACTTCTCCTCAAGTAACTCCTCCCTCATGGAATTTGATTCTCCTATTTATTGGCTCAAGGCATGAATTCATTATGTAACTCCTCTCCTTTTTCATCTATTTAACCAAGAGCAAGGAATATCTATTATGCAATGGAATGGAGCCAAATAACATAACAGCGGAGCAGAGATATGCGTGACTGTGGTACCAATGTGTGGGATGTAAGGCCAGGAGTGGTATTAAACGTAACACCAAACAACAGTTTCATATGAGGTATGGAGCGTTCAATGTAACGCAATCATTCAACATTCAACTTATCACAACCAGGTAACACAGCGTTCATTCGCCATACCAAAAAAATCGACATACCACATATCATTCGTCATTTGCACAGCATGAAGGAGGCTCACCGCACCACAAAACTTCCAAGAAGCATAGATTCGATCCTCCAGCAACCTCCAATAACACATATTTAGGAGTAGATTAGCGTTTAAGTCGGCGAATGCAGCAATGGCAAATGTGTTCCTTCTGCAAACAGAAACAAATATATGATGACATCTATTGATGACTACACCAGTCTAATGTGTTGGGTTTATTCATTGAAGAACAAATTTGATGTTTTTCAAACATTCAAGAACTTTCATACCTGGATTGAAAACAATGCACAATCTCATATTGGCTCTATTCGCACTAATAATGGAAAAGAATACACTTCAAATGAATTTGAAAACTATATTCATCGGCATGGGATCAAACATCAAACAACTATGCCTTATAATCCCCAACAAGATGAAGTAGTTGAAAGAATGAATAGGACAATCTTAAATATGGTATGTTCCATGATGTTTTTCAAGCATGTAAAATTGATGTTTTGCGCTAATGCGGTTCTGTGTGTTGTATATGTAAAAAATACATGTCCATCTAATGCTATTAGAAATAAGACTCCTTATGAAATATGGTATGGCCACATTCCTTTGGTAAAGCATGTCAAGGTTTTCGATTCCACCTGTAATGCCTTGATACCAAAGGTACAAAAAAACAAACTTGGTGCAAGGAGTTGTAAGTGCATCTTCTTGGTCTATTCAAATACCTCCAAAGCATATCGTCTCTATGATGAAGTTAATAAGAAGTTTGTTGTATCTAGAGATGTAATCTTTCTTGAATCTTCCAAAGCTGACAATGTTGTTGAGCGGCAGCTTGATCGGTTGGATAGATTCGGACATGCAAAATCATTTCAAGAATTTGATAATCAAATTCTACATCTTGAAGGGGGGGTTCCTATACTGAATCAACCTGTGGAATCTTCTTCTGAAGCACTCTCTCCCCCACATGAAGTTCCAGCCACTAATGATACTTTGAGTGATGTGATTGACAGAATTGGGAGACTCAATCATGATTTAGTCCCAACTCAATCAATTGAGCAACCTGGGTCATCTCAGAAAAGTCTTCCAAAATAGCTGACAAAAACACTTGAAAATGTTCATCCTGATGAGGTTGGAAAGACAGGAACAAGAAATTCAACCAGACAAAATGGAGGTGATGTAGATGATTTTGATTCACCTGTTGATATGGATGTTTCTTATGATTGTGAACTGAATTTTGTCTATAGATTTTGAACCAACTTCCTTCAAAGAAGTCGCTTCTCATGATGAATGGAAAGAAACGATGCAAAAGGAGTATGATGCCCTGATAAAGAATGGCACTTGGAAGTTGGTTGATCCTCCATTGGGAACCAAACCAATTGGCTGCAAGTGGGTCTACAAGAACAAGTATAACGTTGATGGCTCACTTGACAAGTACAAATCCAGGCTTGTGGCAAAAGGTTTTGCATAGAAGGAAGGGGTCGACTATAAGGAGACTTTTGCCCCCACAGCAAAATGGGCTACCATCCGGACACTCTTTGCCTTGGCAACTCAGAACGGTTGGAAAGTCCATCAAATGGACGTAAAAACTACTTCCTTGAATGGAGATCTGAAAGAAAAAATTTTATGTGCCAGCCAAAAGGATTTGTTGTGAAGGGACGTGAACATAAAGTATGCAAACTTGTGAAACCCTTGTATGGCCTCAAACAATCACCGCGAGCCTAGTATGAAAAGTTAACTGAGCATATTCTAAAACTCAACTTCAAACATTATGATCTTGATGATGCAACTTTGTTTGTCAAGAAAGTTGGTAAAACAGTTGTATACCTTGTGGCATATGTAAATGATCTTTTGATGACAGGGAACAATGAGAGCTACATTGCATCCATAAAAAAGGAATTGAGGAAAGGTTTTGAAATGACTGACTTGGGCTATGTTCACTACTATCTTGGTATTGAAGTAACTCAACATCCAAAGTCTATATTCCTCTCTCAAAAGAAGTACATTGGAGATCTGTTGAACAGGTTTGGCATGGCTTAGTGCAATCCTTCGACTACTCCAATGGAACAAAAATTAAAGCTCACATCCATTGAAGGAAAAGAATTTGAGGATGCAACAAAGTATAGACAGCGTGTAGGAAGTCTCAACTACCTGACTACTACCAGACCAAACATTTTGTTTGTTGTTGGAATACTCTTCAAGTTTATGCAAAAGCCTTGTGAGGGACACTGGTCTACTGCAAAAAGAGTTCTAAAGTACTTAAGGAAACCCAAGACTTTGGACTCAAGTATACACAAGTGGGCGACTTCAACTTGATTGGATACTCTGATTCAGACTTCAATGGAGACAAAGAAACTGGGGTATCTACTTCAAGTTATGCTATGAGTCTTGGATCAAGAGTTGTCTCTTGGAGATCACGCAAACAATCAGTTCCAGCGAATTCCACAATAGAGGCAGAATATGTGGCAATAGCTGAGACAACAACAAAAAATTGTGTGGCTCAAGAAAATCCTGGAAGATTTGCAAGTAAAACAAGTACATTCAACTCCACTCATGATTGGCAACACCTTTACAATAAAGTTGGCCAAGAACCCAAAGTTCCATGATCAAATGAAGCACATCAATACAAAATACCATCTAATGCAACATCATGTTGAGACCAAAACAATCCATCTACGCCATTGTTCCACTAATGAGCAAATTGCAGACATCTTCACCAAAGCGCTTGGAAGAGAAAAGTTTGAAAGATTCAAAACGATGCTTGGACTCACCAACATCCCTTTAGATTAAGGGGGGAATGTTGACACCTAATCATTGGGATTGGGTGAACACTTGTAAATAATGTAAATAGTAAATAATGGAAAATGAAGAGTCATCGAGAAGTGAAGCCAAAGACTCACTCCCTCATGTATATAAACATGAGTAATCTTAATGAATAAACAAAATTCATTTGAGGAGTTACCTCCTGGCTTGACGGTGAAGAAGGAGAGCTAGTGTTGAGTGTGTGCAAGAGAAGTGTAAAAGCAAGTGAAGAGTAAGAGCAAAAGAAGAGCTAGAGCAAGAGAGAAAGACAAGATCTGATCAAGAGGAGGATATCTTCAAGCAAAGAGCAAGAGCACTTCAGCTGCAAGTTGATCAGACATTGGTGACTTTATTCATTCCCATTCTTTCTCTCTATGTACTCTGCTAACTAATTGAGGAAATCTAATAGAAGAAGAATCATTTGGGTTTTCCCCTTGTGGGTTTTGCCTTGGTCATGGAACCTAACTCTCAATGTCTCATATTTGTGCTTGGTTGTCTTCATCTGATCCTTAAGTTTATGTTCTATCTACAATTTTAACATTCAATTTTCTGCGTACATTTAGCTTTCTGCAAAGTACATTTAGCTTTCTACTAAGTACATTCAGTTCCATTCAATTTTATGCAAAACACATTCAATTTTTTGCAAGTACATTCAGTTTTCTACATAGAACTTTCAAGTTTCTGCAAAGAATTTTTTAAATTTCTGCATAGAACTTTCAGATTTTAATATTGTAACCTCTACAACTCGCACTAGGTGACTATCTAACTTGCACTGCTTGCTTTGGCCTCTTTTGCTAGAAATCTTGACCTCCCTTCCTCACACTGAAATGCTGGAAACCTCCTAGGAATTTCTTAAAAAATTCTCACTACTGGAAAACGCCATTGTTGGAATCTCTTTGGATGGAACTACGCTTGGCTCTCTGCAATTGGCCAATTCGCACTACCTTCCTTTGAACTCTCATTTCTAAACTGTCTTTGATGCTACAAAAAACTAGCTCTCCCCCTTAGTAAGGAAGGTGTTCTCCACTACTCCCATCTTATCCTTGAAGTTGACAAACTTTGCCTTGCCCGAGGCCTTTGTGAGAATATTTGCAACCTACCGATTTATGGGAACATGTTGTAGCTGAACTGATCTATGTTGTTGGTGTCCAAAATATGTGATTGGAAAATATTACAATTGGTTGTCGTAAATTAGTAAACATCCAATAAATTTATTCCTTCACTTCTACTAGTTGATCTAACCACTTGGAAGCTACTCGGCCCCTCCTAATCAATCCGGTCTCCCTCTGAGACTCTGAATCAAAATTTGTAGTTATCCTTTCCGACAAACTGGCACTGTTGGAAAAATAACTCAGCCTCCCCTGGAAATCGAAACATCAAATTGGGAATTGCTTCGCCTTTGCAAATCAATCTGACTACCAAAGAACCTGTTACCCAAGCAACACCCTCTACCTCAGTCAATTCGCACTATTCGACCAATCAATTCAGCCTCCCTCTGAGACTATGAATCACATTTGTAGTTGTCCTTTCTAGCAAAATGGCACTATTGGGAAAATAACTCAACCTTTCGTGGAAACCAAACCATCAAACTAGAAATTTCTTCGCCTCTGCAAATCAATCTAAATAGCAAAGTACTTGTTGCCCAAGCAACTCCCTTTGCCTCAGTCAATTTGCACTACTGGAGAGGCTACATCCTCCCTGGAGCAACTTGCACTCCTCTTTTGCAAATAAAATCGATCTCCCTCTGTCACTAAGAAACTGAAAATCTTTGTGAAGAAAATCCTCCGACAATCACTATCCACCATGCTATTGTTGTGCTACTCTGATCTGACACTGTTGATGCCCATGTGCTACCTTTGCGTTATTTCTATCACTGCATTTAGTGAGTCTCGATTTCACAGCTCCTTTAATACTTGGACTCCCATAGCAAGGATAATGGTCCAACTAAGGAATCACATACTAAGCAACTTGATCTGATCTATTGATCAAGCCCTCCTTGGCTATGATCTAGATCTCCTTATTGCTCCTTCCTTTGGCCTTGTGCAACTTGGAATACAGGAGTGTCATACTCCTCCTACTCCTCCTGAGGATACTGCAACTATAAGTGTGAATTCCTCTTCCAACTTGGAAGATAAATCGTCGACCTTCGTTGAAGTTGATGTCTGCTTCTCCTTTTGTCCTTCTTCTCATTAGGACATTAGTTGATGTATTGTCCAACTTCACCAGAGCCAAAGCACTTGACCTTTGAGAGGCCCTCCTTTTCTCCTTTTGAGCCATGTCCCTTACTGGAACCCTACTTCACTTTTCCCTTTCCTACAAGGGCAATGTTTTTTTTCCTCCTCCCCCTTTGGTACCTTACCACTGCTCGCATCAACCAACTTGAGCCTGAGCTCCTCTTGAGTGAAGTAGCTCCAAAGGCATTCCCAATCTAGAAGTTTATCCCGCCGATTAATCCCTTGGATGAAAACACTCCACTCCTTGGTAAATCCATTGAGTGTTATTTGCACGACCTCATTCTTATCACCCACTGCAGCTAGCTCATCTCTGGCAAGTCGAACTTTGGTGAGATATGAAGTCACATCTTCTCCCTTACTCTTCTTGATGGATCCTCGATTTCTCCTTAAAAATCATCTTCCTATTCTCTGTAGGATCCTGGTACAGTTTTACAATCGCATCCTACATCTCCTTCGTTGTATTCTTCTCTGGGATATGTGGAACAATATGATCTCTCACTCCATCGAAAATCATCCTCTTGGCTTTGGCATTGTCCCTCTTGTAATCATGAAACTGGATGGGAATTGTTGGTACAACAATAATTGTTGTTGCAAACTCCTTCAAACCATGCCCATCCAATAGACATAGCATCCTGGCCTTCCAGATCCCAAAGTTGGAGGCTCCATCCAACCTATCCTAATCTCTCAACCTTGTTGCGAACATCTCTACAAAATTGCAAATATATTGAAACTCAAATAACTAGAGAAATTAATAATTGGATTATAAAACCTTGTGTGTTTTCTCTTTGTGTGCTCTACATTGATTTATTCCTGCAAAACTTTTTTGTAGCAAACCTCCTGCACTAGATCTACACTAATACCATGTGAAATTTCCACAAATGCAATAGCTAGATATTTATCTCCTAACTTACGCAATTTATTTGTCTTCAGAAATATTATGACAAATAATGATAAATTCACTATTGCAATTCTTCACAAAATTAAATGTTGGAACTGAGAAATAATGCACACACATAAAATTGGACACCAATATTTTTGGACAATCGTCCTTGGAAATACCTCGAAGGGAAAAACAGTGCAACAGATGAGGGTTTTATTATTATTCTTTAGAAAAATAGAGAATACAATTGCTTGCATTTTCACTAGTAAAGCTTCCAGCAAATTTATCTCCACTGGCAAAATAACTGGGAAATCCCTTTTCCCTCCAGCAAATCAACTTTGCCTCCTCTCAACCACTCACACTCATAACTGCAACTCACACTACTAACTGGATTGCACAACATTGCTCTGATAAATTCAATCTTGCCTCTAGAAACCCTTTCTGGCAATCACTCTGCCTCCTGTTGCTCACTAAAGCTACTCGCTCTTCCTCTGAATCACCTTCCAACGCTGGCACACAATCTGTAGCCTTTGCAACTCGCACAGGCAACTCACACTGCTTGCTTCAACCTCTTCTGTTGGAAATCTTGACCTCCCTTCCTCACATTGGAATGTTGGAAACTTTCTGGGAATTTCTCTAGAAATTCTCACTACTAAAAACCTCGATGTTGGAATCTCTCTGGTTAGAATTGCGCCTTGCTCTTTCAACTAGCCAATTCGCGCTACCTACCTTTGAACTCTCGTGTTTTAATTGTGCCTCCAAAACCCCAATCAATTTGCTATTATAATCTCCTATTGAGCAATCAACAACCATGATCGAATCACAATCGATGGCTAAGATCATCTTGACTCCATCAAATGACTTTTACGAAAGTCTCTAGAGCTAAATCAATTTTCCTCAATTAATCTGATTTAATTAACCAGTTTTCCCAAGAAGTTAGACTTAGGGAAATTTTAATAATTGGTCAAATAATCTAATTGAGGTGTTTCTAAGGCGTTTCTAACAAAACCTTTTATGGTTGTGAAGATAATGTGTTCCTTAGACTCATAAACACCATAGAGACTAGAATGTCCATCAGATGCTACCAAAAACTAATAGTGTATTGGCAATTTACCTACAACCTTATTATCATAATTAAATTGATTCTTCAATGAATAACAAACTTTGTTTGAATTTTTATTTCAACGAAAACATTGGCATATGTTGGCATGATCATCCAAATGATGTAGATCAAGGGGTTAGCTTAATTGATTTTTCTACCAGCAAGTGCTTGATTTGGATCCCCTTGGGCTAGGCAAATCAATTTACACCAATGAATTTACTAATGATGTCAACCACAAATGTGGGGAACCAGCCATTGAGTTTCCCCATGATGTTTTCCTGGGAAAAAATGTTCTCCCAAATAATGTTGTAATCAATTCTCTCATTGTGAATAAAAAAATTCCATCCCCACTTGTATTATTCTACGTATATTCATATCAATTTTGCATATTAATTTAACTTGAGATTTGTTATTACAAGGACATATTTCCGTTATTGAAGTCATATCTCTATAATTTGAGTTGAATTGATTCCTTTGTTTGTCACACATCCATAATTCTTGTCTTTAACATCAACGAAATCACATAATTTGACCTAAAATTCACACAATTTGACTTGAAATTTACACACTCAAATCCTTGAATCAATTGATTTTTCGGACTTTAATTGGGAAAGATTTTGTAAATGACAAAAAGGCAATAGTAGGATTTACATTCGATCTTGACTTTACAACAATTTCTTGGAACAATAAAAAGCAACCACAGGTATTCTTATTATATTGTGAACTATGATATATAGTAGCAATTTTGGATTATGTAATACATTTTTGTTGAGATTAACTCTTAAACACATGCACCAACAACAAAGGAAAGCTACACTTGTATATCATGGTTCAAAGGATTATTGAAACTTGTTGATTCAAAGTAATCAAGGAGAAAACTAATCTAGTTTTGGCAAAATAATAATAATCAAAGCCCATTTGCACAGGATTTTTTCAAACTAGTTGATTCAAATCTCAAAACAACTTATCTACAATTGGTGAACTGCATAGCCCACCAAAAAACATAAAAAGAAAAAAGAAAAATAGCATATAAAAGTGAAAATCATATAGTAACCCATGCCCTCGAATGAAAAACTTTGCAATTCATATATTGTTAATGTTAGATATGTTCTATGCTAAGAGCAATTTATTTCAATTTTCATAGTTAGCTCAATATCTTGTCTAGATTAGCAATCACATCAGCATTAAAGTAAACTACAAATACAACATAAACATAAATCGTAGAAGACAAGCCAGAACAAGAGGACACAAGATGTGGTGCTAGCCAGGGACAAACCCCAATGTGGGGAAACCCTTGATCAATTCTTCTTATATGTTCTTCAATATTTCAGCAGAGAGAGAGAGAGAGAGAGATAGTACATTTACAACAAAAGTCAACACTTAGACTTTCTAGATAAGAAAATAGATCACCTCTACATGAGATCAGTTGAAGACATGCTACTTCAATTAATTCTCCAAGGCGACTCCTTCACCTATCATTGTGTTGTATCTCGTCATCATGTTGCACCTCACCATGTTGCACCCATCACCACATTGTTGGACCTCATGATCATGCTATACACATCATCACATTGCACCTTATGCTGCCACTGTTGTCCCATGTATCATACTGCACTTTGTTGCACCATGTACTAGTTGTCCCATCTATTGTTTCATGTACTATTGTCCATGTATTGCATCATGTACATGTTGTACTAATGTCTCATTTACTTGCTCCCTCAAGCTTCATTGTTGCTCCATGCATCACCATGCTTGCAGCTGTCCATGTTACTATTGTCCATGCTTCACCAAGTCATTGTTGTCCCATGCATCACCATGCTTGCAGTTGTCCATGCTTTACCATGTCGCTGCTATCCATGCTTCACCCAGCTTCATTGTTGTCCCATTGTTGCACCATGTACTAGCTATCTGTTAAAATTGGCAACTAGATCCAAACTCCATGTGGGTCATCTTATTTATGGCAGGTGATATTTTTCTTGGATCCCTCTCATCGAAAGGTGTAGGATTGATCTAAAGATCATCCGATTTCAATAAGTATTTATGCAGATATGAATTTATTTTGATTATGGACAAATTGTCAAGTCAGACAGAAACTTATGTAGGCTCAAAAACCCAACAGTCATGTCTATTCAACCTCTATGTTTTAGTATAAATAGAAGAGGACTTGAAGTCATTTGTCACACACACACACACACACTCACTCTTGTGATCTCACTTCATCCTGTTTTGGGTTTGATGAAGATGAGAGCTAGAGGGAGTGCCCTAGGGTATACGCTACCTTAGATCTAAATGCAGTCATGGGAGAATAAGCTCTACATTGCTCAAAAAGCTGAAAAAGCCGAAAAAGTCAGAACTACCGAAAAAAGCCGAAACTACCGGAAAAGCCAGAAAAGCCAAAAAAGTCGAAACTGCCAGAAAAGCTGAAACTGTCGGAACAGCTAGAAAAGCCGAAAAAGCCGAAATTGCCGGAAAAGTCAAAACTGTTGGAAAAGCCAGAACTACCGAAACCACTGGAAAAGACAAAAAAGCCAGAAAAGCCGGAAAAGTCAAAACTGTTGGAAAAGCCGAAAATGCAGGAAATGCTGAAAAAGCCAGAAATGTCGGAAAAGTTAGAACTGCCAAAAAAGCTGAAACTGCAGGAAAAGCCAGAACTATCGGGAACTGCCGAAACAACCGGAGCATCTATCTCCGAAGGAGAGAAGCATGCAAGGGACAGCTAACTAACATTGGAACAGTTGTATGGTACTTAGCAGCAAATACACCAAGCATGCAATGTTACAGCTAGCATGCAAGGGACAACTAGCATGCAACAATAAGCATGCTAGGGACAACAAGCAAGCAAGGTGCACCCAACACATAGGTCAGGATGGCAACATGGTGCGGCAATGGCACATAATGCAGTACAGTTATGGGTACAATCATGATTAATGAAGCGTGATGAGATGCAGCATAGTGATGATGAGTGCAGCATGGTGCAGCGCAGTGAGGTGCAATATGATGACGAAATGCAACACAACGATAGATGGAGTCACCTTGGAGAATTAGTTGAAGCAGCATGTCTTCAACTAATCTCATGTATCATCTTCTTAAAGATGATCTATGCCCTTATCTAGAGAAGTCAAAGTGTTGACTTCTATTGTAAATGTACTATCTCTCTCTCTCTACTCAACTATTCGAGAACATATAAGAAGAATTGTTCAAGGGTTTCCCCACATTGGGGTTTGTCCCTGGCTAGCACCACATCTTGTGTCCTCGTCTTGGCTTGTCTTCTGCGATTTATATTTATGTTCTATCTGCAATTTACTTTAATGCTGATGTGATTGCTAATCTGGAAAATATATTGAGCTAACTATGAAAATTGAAATAAATTGCTCTAGCATAGAACATACCTAAAATTAACATGGGATCAGAGCTGAGGTGAAGACAATGCCCAAGCAAGAGTGAAAGAGCACTCACCTAAGACAATTGGGAAAGGACAAAAGGATCAGTGGATTCCTCATCCTTCTTCAAATTCTCCAAGGGTGAAGTTGAAGCGGAGAATATTATCAGAACGGTGCAGTGAAATATGGCCTACCTAAAGATCACTTCATTGGAAGACCAGATCTCAAGGTGGAAGGAAAGGCAGATAACTAGTTCGGCCATTATGCGAAGGAGTGTCTGAATGGCAGGGACACATCACTTGATGATGATAACAATCATTCCAGGGGCATCTTCAATGATCAAAGGAATGACAAGTAATGCAAGTCATCAAGGAAATGGCCGACTCTTCATAGAAAGCAAGGAACCCCAAGTATGAAGAATCAAATGTTGTTTCTGATAAGATAAAGAAGCATTATCTTGTATTGGCCCTCTCCTTCAGATTCTTTGGGAATCTGGCTTATTGATTGTAGTGCTTCAAGGCACTTCATCAGATAGATGGTTGCACTCTTTAATTTGGTAGAGATGGAAACAATCGTGGGATTATACTTGGAGCCAATGCCACCTATCCTGGAAAGGGTGTAGGGAATGTTATCCCTCAATTGAATGAGGGTAACTCAATTCATTTACAGAATCTCTTTTATGTACCTAACCGCAAGAAGAACCTGGTGTCCATTTCAGCAATGGAAGTCGAAGGTTTCAGGGCAGCACTCATCGATGGAAAGGTAGGTGTTTGAAAATAGAATTTTCAAAGATGTTTTTGAGTTTAGGGTTGTATCAAGTTGCAAGAAATCCACTAGGGACCATGTCCATTGACACATAGCACCGAAGGTCTGTGAGTCAGATGGTGACAAGGATGCCTGAATTCAAAAAGAGCATGAAAGTACATGTCTGAGATGTACCAAAGGAGAATCTTACAAGGGGACCATTCCCCTCATGTAATAGGTCCACAAGTTTGGAACAACCCAAGGAGTTTGAGATTCATGATCGGGAATCTCATGTATACAAGTGGAAGAAAGCCCTTTATGGCTTGAAGCAAAACTCCCCCGGCATAGTATGAGATGATTGATAGCTGTCAGATGAAGCTGAGATTCACTAGGAGTGAAACCGATCCAAACCATTACCCGAAGGTTGTGGATGATAGACCTCTCATACCAGCACCTTATGAGGACGACCTATTTTTGACAGGCGCAGACCCTCTCATTTGCATAAGTAAGAGGGAGTTGGATTCTGAATGTGGAATGATAAACTGCAAGCTTGTGACTACCTCGAGGATATTAACTTTCAGAAGTTATATGGTAGTGATGTCGGACGAGATTTGGGAAATGCCTCTGAGTTTCATAAACTCATTCGCGTTGATGTTCTTGGTGAACTTCCGTCCGGACATATGTTTTGCAATTAGCATGGTGAGCTCATATTTGGTTGAGCCTCACTAGATTGGTGCCAAGAATCTTCTGAGATGTCTTCGGGGCACAATCCCTCATGGATTAAGATACACTGCCGGAAATATGAAATTGCAAGATTATTCGAATGTTGTGTTGGCAGGCAGTGTGGAGGATCACTAGAGCACTTCTCAGTGTTGGTTCTCTTTCGATTCTGCTTCGGTATCATGGATGAGCAGGAAGCAAAAGTTAGTTGCTATAAGCACCGCCGATACTGAATACATCGCTACGAGTATGATCTCGTGTGAAGGTGCATGGTTGCAGAAGCTCTTAAGTGAGCTATTTGTACACATGATGAATACCACTGTGATTCTCTGTGACAACCAGAGGTGGGATTCGATTATTGAGGAATCCTGTATTTGATGATTGCTCCAGCAGATAGACATCAGACACTGCCTGATCTGGGATATGGTAAGTCGATGAGCGAAGATGCTCCATCACATTGAGACTGATGTACAGGTTGCAGACATTTTTTGTCAAAACGTCGGGGAAAGGTCAAATTTGTAACTTTCTCGAACGACTTGGAGTCGTTGAGAGACCTTCTTATAACAGTCATGCATGTTGCATGCATTGAGCTCTAGGGGCTCTGGGGGGTTGGGGTACTTACAGGAGCAACATATGACCACACGGCGACTCACCCTCCCCTGGTGGTGCGCTATGGAACAGGATGATTCGTTCTCTTGTGGGCTAGGATGATTAGTTCTCCGTGGCGATCGTGGAACAGGATGATTCATTCTCCTATGGGCCAGGATGATTCGTTCTCCGTGGCAACTGTGGAACAAGATGATTCGTTCTCCTGTGGACCAGGATGATTCGTTCTCCGTGACAAATGTGGAACAGGATGATTCATTCTCCTATGGGCCAAGATGATTCGTTCTCCGTGGCGACTATGGAACAAGATGATTCGTTCTCCTGTGAGCCAAGATGATTCGTTCTCCGTGGCAACTGTGGGCCAGGATGATTCGTTCTCCGTGGCATCCACTAACAGGATGATTTGTTCTCCTCTGGACAAGATGATTCATTCTCCTGTCGAGGCATCCTACCCATGCAGTGTGGGACTCATGGGAAATACCTCTCATCTGATCAATGAGCAGGGAAATGAGGATAGGGACCATAGTAGTTCTATCGATGGACGCATCGTTGTATATATCGTACTCCCTATGCTAGGATGACCTCCATTGATCTAGGATCAGTATGAGCAGTTTGAGACACTCTCTTGTGATATTGATCTGGGATCAATGAAACTGATCTGGAATCAGTATGAGTGGTTTGAGACATTCTCTTGTGATATTGATCTGGGATCAAAAAAACTGACTTCGGGTCAGTAAGAGTGATGTGACATACTCTCTTCAGATGAAACTGACTTTGAGTCAGTAGACAATGGTATGAGGCATTCTCGATCAATTCTTTTTCTTCATGGTTTAGCAAAGCAGATCAGAGCAGAGCAGAGCAGTGCAAGGCACTGATGGCAGAGATAGTACAGTCGGACATATGGACCAGCGGATGGAGTTTTCCCTAGTTGAGAGGGAGTGTTAAAATTGGCAACTAGGGGCAAACTCCATGTGGGTCATCTTATTTATGGCAAGTGAAATTTTCTTGGATCCCTCTCATCAAGAGGTGTAGGATTGATCTAAAGATCATCCAATTCCGATAAGTATTTATGAAGATATGAATTTATTTTGATTATGGACAAATTGTCAAGTCGGCCAGCAACTTATGTAGGCTCATAAGCCCAACAGTCATGTCTATTCAACCTCTACGTTTTAGTATAAATAGAAGAGGACTTGAACTCATTTGTCACACACACACTCACTCTTGCGATCTCACTTCATCCTGTTTTGGGTTTGATGAAGATGAGAGCTAGAGGGAGTGCCCTAGGGTATATGCTGCCCTAAATAACATGCCCTAGATCTAAATTCAGTCATGGGAGAATAAGCTCTACATTGCTCAAAAAGCCGAAAAGCCGGAAAAGTCAGAACTATCGAAAATACTGGAAAAGCCAGAACTACCGGAAAAGCCGGAACTGCCAAAAAAGTCGGAAAAGTCGAAACTACCAGAACTGCCAGAATAGACAGAAAAGCCGGAAAAGTCGGAACCACTGGAAAAGCCAAAAAAGCTAGAAATGCCAGAAAAGCCGGAAATGCCGAAACTGTCAAAAAAGCCAAAACTGTTGGGAACTGTCAAAACAGCCGAAGCATCTATCTCTGAAGGAGCGAAGCATGCAAGGGACAGCTAACTAACATTGGGATAGTTGTATGGTACTTAGCAGCAAATACACCAAGCATGCAATGTTACAGCTAGCATGCAAGGGACAACTAGCATGCAACAACAAGCATGTTAAGGACAACAAGCATGCAAGGGACAACAAGCAAGCAAGGGACAACAAGCAAGCAAGGTGCACCCAACACATAGGTCAAGATGGCAACATGGTGCAGCAATGGCACATAATGCAGTACAGTTATGGGTACAATCATGATTAATGAAGCGTGATGAGATGCAGCATGGTGCAGCGCAGTGAGATGCAACATGATGATGAAACGCAACATAACGATAGGTGATGGAGTCACCTTAGAGAATTAGTTGAAGCAGCATGTCTTCAACTGATCTCATGTATCATCTTCTTAGAGATGATCTATGCTCTTATCTAGATAAGTCAAAGTGTCGACTTTTGTTGTAAATGTACTATCTCTCTCTCTCTCTCACTTGAACTATTGAAGAACATATAAGAAGAATTGATCAAGGGTTTCCCCACATTGGGGTTTGTCCCTGGCTAGTGCCACATCTTGTGTCCTCTTATCTTGGCTTGTCTTCTGCAATTTATATTTATGTTCTATCTGCAGTTTACTTTAATGCAGATGTGATTGCTAATCTGGAAAATATATTGAGCTAACTGTGAAAATTGAAATAAATTGCTCTAGCGTAGAACATACAAAAATTAGCACTATCCCATCTAGACATGATGTACCTTGCTCCCATGTCCTAGTTGTCCCAATCACCTCAAGGCACCCTACAGATCTCGGATCTGCTACATCAAGGATTTGTTGTCCAATGATAGGCATCCAAATCTATTGTAGGGTATAAGGCTCCTCCTCCACGTATCCTACAACCAACCTGTACCAACGAGCAACATAAAACAGCCCCAAACAATAAGGAAGGACCTCTATCCTACTGCGCTTTGTCCTGGACATGTGTGGCCTAGAGAGAGGGCCTCAACTAGCCTTTCGGCCCTCACAAAAAGTCCTCCCACGCAACTGTAGCAACAACCCTATTCAGTGGCCCTGTGATAGAGATAACCCACACATAAATACTTCAACTTACCTCTGATTTGTTGTGGCCTGATCTGACTAAGAAGACATACCTATGTTGCCCACAAATCTGCCCTTAAGCACCTTCCTAGCTGCTTAGAGTTGCAGCCTTCTTCCACAGAGAATCCGCACAAAAGTCCGCACTTGAAACGTTGTGGCTAGGGCTTGCTCTTTACTGCGGCTAGGGCACCTCTTCAACTGCGACTAGGGATTTTTTGTGGCTCCATTTAGATTTGCGACTAGGGCTAGGTCTCTTCTTTAGGACAACGGCTTAGGTTTCTTCTAGACCAGCATTGAGGGCAGCTAGGACTTCTCCTTGTTGTGCTATAGTAGTCTCCTTCATGACTGCATTAAGGTTGATTATGGCTTCTTCATTAGGGCAGCGTAGAGCCTTTCTCCATTAGGGCAATGTTATCCCTTGGGATCTCTCCTCGTACTAAAACCCAAAGACAAGTAGAGAGGAAGAGATCCCAAGTGAGTGTGTTGAAATGACTTGAAGGCCACCGCTATTTATACTAAAATGTTGAGCACAAGTGGGGTTTATTTGGTTGCTAGCCAACTTTGACAAATTGTCCCATAACACAAATAAATTCATATTTCCATGAATACTTATCGGAATCAGATGATCTTTAAATCAATCCTACACCTCTCAATGAGAGGGATCCAAGAAAAATATTAGCTGCCATTAATAAGATGACCTACATGTAGTTCGGCCCTAGTTGCCAATTTTAACACTCCCTCTCAACTAGAGAGAACTACATCCGCTGATCCATATGTTCGACTGTACTATCTTTGCCATCAATCCCCTGCACTGCTCTGTTTTGCTGAGCTTTGCACTGCTGAACCATGAAGAAGAAGAATTGATCGAGAATGTCTCATACCATTCTCTACTGACCCGAAGTCAATTCCATATGAAGAGAGTGTGTCATATCACTCTTACTGACCCAAAGTCAGTTTTATTGATCCTAGATCAATATCACAAAAGAGTGTCTCAAACCACTCATATTGATCCCAGATCAACGGAGGTCATCCTAGCATAGGGAGTACGGTAGATACAACGATGCGTCCATTGATATTACTACTATGGTCCCTAACCTCATTTCCCTGCTCATTGATCAAATGAGAGGTACTTCCCATGAGTCCCAGACTGCATGGGTAGGATGCCTCAACAGGAGAACTAATCATCTTGTCCCAAAGTCGCCTCAAGGTATTACAGGGGAAGGCTGAGCCATTCACCCTGTACACAGCGCACCATTAGGGGAGGGTGGGTCGCCCTATGGTCATGTGTTGCTCCAATAAGTACCCCAAGCCCCCCAGAACTCCCAGAGCTCAATGCATGCAACATGTAGGACCCTTATAAGAAGTTCTCTCAACAACTCCAAGTCGTTCGGGGAAGTCATAGATTTGACCTTTCCCAGGGGCTTTGACAAAATGTCTGCGACCTGTACATCAACTTACCATATCCCAAATAAGGTAGTATCTGATGTCTATCTGCTGGAGCAATCATCGAATACAAGATTTCCTCAATAACCGAATCTCCCCTGGTTGTCACAGAGGATCACGGTGGTATTCATCATGTGTACAAACAGCTCACTAAAGAGCTTCCACAACCAGGCAGCTTCATACATGATCATACTCGTAGCTATGTATTCAGTCTCTGCGGTGCTTATAGCAACTGACTTCTACTTCCTGCTCATCCATGATATCGAAGCAAAACCCAAAGAGAACTAGCACTAAGAAGTGCTCTAGTGATCCTCTACACTGCCTGCCCAATCAGCGTTCGAATAATCATGCAGCTTCATGTTTCCGACAGTGTATCTCAATCAATGAGAGATTGTGCCCCGAAGATATCTTGGAAGATTCTAGGCACCAATCCAGTGTGACTCAATCATATACGAGATCACCATGCTAACTGCAAATCATATGTCCAGACGGAAGTTCACTAAGAACATCAACACGAATGAGTTTATGAAACTCAGAGGTATTTTCCCAAATCTGGTCCGACATCACTACCATATAACTTCTGAAAGTTAAGATCCTCGAGGTAGTCACGAGCTTGCAGTTTACCGTTCCACATCCGAAATCCAACTCCCTCTTACACTTATAAATGAGAGGGTCTGCACCTTTCAAAAATAGGTCGTCCTCAGAAGGTGTCGGTATGAGACGTTTATCATCCACAACCTTCAAACAAAGGTTTGGATTGGTTTCACTCTTAATGAATCTCAGCTTCATCTGACAGTTATCCTCTCATATCAAACCCAGGTTGTTTTGCTTCAAGCCATAAAGGGCTTTCTTCCACCTGCACACATGAGATTCCTGATCATGAATCTCAAACCCCTCGAGTTGTTCCAAACCTGTGGACCTACTACATGAGGGGAATGGTCCCCTTGTAAGATTTTCCTTCGATACATCTCAGACATGTACGTTCATGCTCTTTTTGAATTCAAGCATCCCAGTCACCATCTGACTCACATCGGGTAGGGCCCCACAATAAGTAGACCTCAGGTGCTATAGATGAGATGTGTCAACTAACATGTTCCTTAATGGACCATCCTGCAACTTGATACAAACTGCCAACCTTGAATTCAAAGACTTTCAGTGCCAAAGTGGACACCAGGTTCTTCTTGCGATCAAGTACATAAAAGAGATTATGTAAATGAATCGAGTTACCCTCATTCAATTGAGGGGTAACATTCCCTACACCCTTTTCGGGATAGGTGGCATCAGCTCCAAGTATAATCCCACGATTGTTTCCATCTCTAACAAATTAGGGAGAGCACCCTTCTATCCAATGGAGTGCATTGAAGCACTACAATCAATAAGCCAGATTCCCAAAGAATCTGAAAGAGAGGGCCAATACAAGATAACGCTTCTTTATCTTATCAGAAACAACATTTGATTTTTCATACCCGGGGTTCCTTGCTTTCTCTGAAGAGTTAGTTGTTACTTGTCATTCCTCTGATCATTGAAGATGTCCCTAAAATGATTGTTATCATCATCAAGTGATGTGTCCCTGCCATTCAAACACTCCTTCGCATAATGGCCGAACAAGTCATCTGCCTTTCCTTCCACCCTTAGATGATAGATCCGGACTTCCCAATGAAGTGATCTTTAGGTAGGCCATCCTAAGCTTTCGCTACGCCATTTTGATAATGTTCTCTACTTCAATTTCACCCTTGGTGAATTTGAAGAGGGATGA
The DNA here is from genome assembly GCA_000404065.3 of Pinus taeda. NCBI lineage: Eukaryota > Viridiplantae > Streptophyta > Pinopsida > Pinales > Pinaceae > Pinus > Pinus taeda. The sequence continues at coordinate 153,215 of APFE030946442.1, read as the reverse complement.
GGAATCCAATGATCTTTTTGTCCTTTCCCATCTATCTTCGGTGATTGCTCTTTCACTCTTGCTTAGGCATTGTCTTCACCTCAACTCTGATACCATGTTAATTTTAGGTATGTTCTATGCTAAAAGCCATTTATTTCAATTTTCATAGTTAGCTCAATATCTTGTCTAGATTAGCAATCACATCAACGTTGAAGTAAACCGCAGATAGAACATAAACATAAATCGCAAAAGACAAGCCAGGACAAGAGGACACAAGATGTGGCGCTAGCCAGGGACAAACCCCAATGTGGGGAACCCTTGATCAATTCTTCTTATATGTTCTTCAATAGTTTAATAGAGAGAGAGAGATAGTACATTTACAACAGAAGTCAACACTTAGACTTTCTAGATAAGAGAATAGATCATCTCTACATAAGATCAGTTGAAGACATGCTGCTTCAACTAATTCTCCAAGGTGACTCCTTCACCTAACATTGTGCTACATCTCGTCATCATGTTGCACCTCACCGTGCTGCACCCATCACCACATTGTTGGACCTTATGACCATGTTGTACACATCATCATGTTGCACCTTATGCTGCCATTGTTGTCCCATGTACCATACTGCACTTTGCTGCACCATGTACTAGCTATCCCATCTATTGTTTCATGTATTGTTGTCCATGTATTGCATCATGTACATGTTGTAATGTTGCCTCATTTACTTGCTCCATCAAGCTTCATTGTTGCTCCATGTGTCACCATGCTTGCAGCTGTCCATGCTTTACCATGCTACTATTGTCCATGATTCACCAAGTCATTCTTGTCCCATGCATCACCATGCTTGCAGTTGTCCATGCTTTACCATGATGTTGTTATCCATGCTTCACCAAGCTTCATTGTTGTCCCATTGCTGCACCATGTACTAGCTATCCCATCTAGACATGTTGTACCTTGCTGCCATGTACTAGTTGTCCCAATCACCTCAAGGCACCCTACAGATCTCGGATATGTTACATCAAGGATTTGTTGTCCAATGATAAGCATCCAAATCTGTTGTACGGTATAAGGCTCCTCCTCCATGTATCCTACAGCCAACCTGTACCAACCAGCAACATAAAGCAGCCCCAAACAATAAGAAAGAACCTCTATCCTACTGCGCTTTGTCCTGGGCATATGCAGCCTAGAGAGAGGGCCTCAACTAGCCTTTCGGCCCTCACAAAAGGTCCTCCCACGTAGCTGTAGCAACAACCCTATTTAGGGGCCCTATGACAAAGATAACCCACACATAAATACTTCAACTTACCTTTGATTTGTTGCGGCCTGATCTGACTAAGAAGACATACCTATGTTGCCCATAAAGCTACCCTTAAGCACCTTCCTAGCTGCTTAGAGCTACAGCCTTCTTCCACAAAGAATCCGCACTTCAAACGCTGTGGCTAGGGCTTGCTCTTTACTGCGACTAAGGCATGGCCTCTTCTCTTGTCTGCAGCTAGGGCACCTCTTCAACTGCGGCTAGGGCTTGTTTGTGGCTCCATCTAGATCTGCGTCTAGGGCTTGTTTATGGCTCCATTTAGATCTGCAGCTAGGGCTAGGTCTCTTCTTTAGGACAGCAGCTTAGGTTTCTTCTAGACCAGCGTTGAGGGAAGCTAGGACTTCTCCTTGTTGCGCTATAGTAGTCTCCTTCGTGATTGCAGGTTGATTAGGGCTTCTTCATTAGGATAGCGTAGAGCCTTTCTCCATTAGGGCAACGTTATCCTTTAGGATCTCTCCTCGTACTAAAACCCAAAGACGAGTAGAGAGGAAGAGATCCCAAGTGAGTGTGTTGAAATGACTTGAAGGTCACCTCTATTATACTAAAATGTTGAGCACAAGTGGGGTTTATTTGGTTGTTGGCCGACCTTAACGAATTGTCCCATAACACAAATAAATTCATAATTCCATGAATACTTATCGGAATCGAATGATCTTTAGATCAATCCTACACCTCTCGATGAGAGGGATCCAAGAAAAATATCAGTTGCCATCTAAGTCACCTGACACGGGGATTCGGGACACGTAGGATTCGAGATTCGTGGTGTCGGATTCGGACACGCTGACCCCCCGGAACAGGACACGTTAGGACACGTTATATA
>APFE030946442.1:133676-150325 GCA_000404065.3 Pinus taeda | reverse complement strand
ATCCTGAAAAACTGATAAGTCTGCTGGATTTTGAATGAAATCTAAAATACTACTTTCTCCATATGAAATCCAATGAGGCCGGAACCACTCTCAAAACATCCTGAGTCATTTCATGGTAATGTTAAAAATTTAAGTAAAAGGATGAAAATGAAGATTAAGGAGAATGTCACTTTTACTTTAAGAATTTAACATTACCATGAATAGCATATCAATACTAAGGCCTAGACTTGATCATGAAGCTGCCAAAATGCTCTACTCCTTGCTGCAACAGCACAAATCACTTGCCAAATGAAAATATTAATGAGTAAACACGCCCTTTTCTTTCCTTCACTGAGCTTAGCGAGTCCTGGAAACCGGACACGTGTCCTAAAATCACGACACGCCCCTAAAAATCGCGACACGCCTTCGGACACGACGTGTCCAAAACGGACACGACGTGTCCTGTGATTTGGACACGAATCCGGACCGAATCGTGTTGGATTCGTCGGATTCGGGATTCGCAGGGGGTTTAGGACGAATCCGGTAACTTAGGTTGCCATTAATAAGATGACCCACATGGAGTTTTGCCCTAGTTGCCAATTTTAACATATATTCAATCAAACTTGTAGTTCTTTCATGTGTGAGTGCAATTTGTCTATCTTTAAGTGCATAAACACCAAGAATTAAACCATCAATAAAAGTTAAAACAACTATCAAATGATTTATTCTTCGTGCAATACAACCTTCAATCAATGTGGAAAAAGTCCAACTCAGGAATAAATCAGCACGGGTCTAAAAATTGAAAAAGTCATAAAAGTTGGGAGAAAATTGAAAAAACAGCAAAAACTCAACAAAATTAAAAAAACACAAACATATTTATTTATTTTTAGTTTTTAGCATCTAAAGTATCCATAACATCAAATAAATGCATTGCCACAAATATGAAAAGAAAGCTAGTATATAAGATGTATAAGAAGTCTAGTGCTACATCACATATCAACAGTGAATCAAGTCCTAAATCCTGAGTCCTGACTCAGTCTCAAGAGTTAAAATATCAACAAAAATATAATAAATGTATAACCATCATGAGTCATCTACATGTCATAAACTAATCATTCACTAAGTTCCTCTGCCCCTTTCACGGGAATAAGGAATGGCTCTGCCTTTTCCTCTGGAGGAAGAAGGCCTTGCCCTTGGGGCTACAAATGGACTTTGTCATTTGCCACTACCCATGCTAGACGGTGTCACCTCCTCCTCCACCTCCTGCCTTGCCTTTTGTCCTTGCTCTAGTTTCTCCATATGAAATCCAATGAGATTGAAACCACTCTCAAACATCCCAAGTCATTCCATGGTAATGCTAAAAATTTAAGTAAAATGATGAAAATGAAATATAAACACAACCCCAAATTTCCCTCAAAACCGCATCAAAACTCACAAAACCACATTTTTGGGGGTTTGTGGCCAGCCTAGCAATAAACTGGTCAATTTATGCTTTGTCAGACCAAAAAATCGAGGGGTATGCTCAAATAACCCGGTTTTTCAACCAATTCGGTGGCCTGGGCTAATGAACCCACTGGTTTGGCCAATTTATGGTTCAAACCGCCCAGTTTTAAATACTATGACATAAAAAATAACTATTTAGTATTTACTAAAATTTGAATTTTATGTATTTTAAAATGATTGATTATTTTTTCGATTTCTTTCTCAATTTCAATTCAATTAAAAATTTCAAGCCTTTCAAATATAACCAATTTCAAATTCAGATCCATTTCAAGATTTTGGCTTTGCCAAACTTAATTTCAATTCTAATTTTTGATAACTTTGATTGTAAAAACCAAAGTACAAATTAGCTCACCAAAAATTCAACGTATCATGTCAAAACCAAGACTATTTTAGATCATCATTTTATTGGAGCGTTGGTCCAAAAGTTGCAGATATTCTTATAAAAACATTTTGTAAAAACAAGATTGGAGGTTTCAAAAAGTTATTGGATGTCAAAGATACAATGAACATAAAGGGGTGTTAAAATATAATGTTGAGTTTATATAACTAAGGAAAATTAGATTATAAGGTTAAGGATAAGCATATCATAACTTAAAGTATAAATAATGTATGCATTTGTACATGACATCTAACAATAAATAATGTATGGATTGAGGGAAAGGAAAGCTTTGTAAGATGTTTATGTACTCGGGCTCTTTGTTTTCTTAAATGTGGCATTTTTTCCCTAGCATTTATAATAGACAAGGGCATTAAGAGACAGGCATAGAGCAGTACCATTACAACCTTTAGATTTGTCAAACTCCAAGAAGCAACCCAACTTTCAATGGTGAAGTCCATGTAGAGCTATCGATTAATATCATAGTAAAACTTACACTAGAGTAACAAGATATTCCCTCGACCAACTCTTCACAACAAGACACCTCTTTTAAACAGATGAGCCAAATCCAACTCTACTAGACAATCATATATCCGAAGACATTTCCCTTAAACCTCAAATGATAGAAGAGCCACACATTCGACCATGGATACTTTGATATCTTCCACATGTATGAGAAACAACTTATTTGATCTAAAGATGGACGGGTCTTGCACTTGCCTCAACACTAAATGTCATTGAGCTCTTTACACACTACAAAGCATGCTTTCTATTAATGGCCACGTTGTGACTCTATGTAAAGCTTTGCTTGAGTTGGCAACTGATCATTATGTAATTAGGTTTTAGAATTGGCATTGAACAATGTGCCACACAACATGTTTAGCTATAAGGTATATAGAAGAAAGCTTTGTAATCCTATGCAAACCTGTTCTCAAAATTTTCATAGTAAGTTATTGCAATCTAATTGTTTTAAATCGACTTAGGCAGATTAATGTGCCACTCAACATGTTTAGCTATAAGGTATATAGAAGAAAGCTTTGTAATCCTATGCAAACCTGTTCTCAAAATTTTCATAGTAAGTTATTGCAGTCTAATTGTTTTAAATCAACTTAGGCAGATTAATGACAAGATTGCAAAGAAACATAGACTTTAACCGAACGGAACTAAGCCTAGAAGCTTCCATTTTAAAGCATGTAGCGTGCAAAACTGTTTCTAACGAAATAATGTGGATTTTGTTATTCAATCCAAAGTAAACCTGCCCGATCCAGAACCATTTGAGATACAGCCAACATACCTCATTTTCATCAAAATGATTAGTTTGAAATAGCTCTCTCTTCAGATTATGCGGTTGTCTTCCAATAGATGTCTCTTCAGGAATAATAAACCATCGTCCTGTAAACCAGTAGGATCCATCTTGATCTTTCCACAACCTGCAAAAAGTTTGAGAAACTTACATTCCTTGTGCACAAAATGCTGCCCACGGAACTCTGAACCTCTAAAACCCAAGCCCTTACCTCTCAATCCGAGCAGCCCACATTTCAGATGAAAGAAGCCTTTCTCTTGCAGTTTTCCGCACCTTCCTCCTCTGCCTACGCTGAGGCCTCTGGACTTTATCCCCTTCTTTATCTCCATCACAGAACAAGCACACCCACCTGTCCTTGGGAACCGACTTCAATGGAGGCTTCAAGCAAGATAAATGAAACCCTCCCAAACACTCGTCGCACTCCACCATAACCGCCTTTCCAGTCTTCCCACAGATCTGGCACTCGTCGAACACCGAGTCATCAGAATCGGAGCTTGATTCCTCTCGTCTCACATAAACGCAATCCCCAACCCTAAACTCAACCCCATCAAATTCCACCTTGGTGAAAACCTTTGGCTTCTTCTGTTTCTTCTTGCCATTAAACTTCTCGGCAGGCGTTCGATTCTGCTGAGCAATGCACTTCTGTTTCCGGGACTTTGAACTGGGCTTCGATGTAGTGTTTCTGCTGAGGGTTTTAGTGCAGGACTTGGGCTGTTTTCTTGCAGGTCTTTTCGAGCTTAAAGGTTTCCTCCTGGTTTCTGTACGGGGTGGAGAAGGAGGAGCCTGGACTTCTTCTTCTTCTTCGGCCTTCTGCAGGCGAGAGGATCTTCTAACGGGCTCGCTACCATTGGCGATTTCAAGACCTTTTTTTAGTTTTTTTTGAGGCTCTGCGATGTGGTTACTATCGTCATTTTCATTGCTCCTGGGCCGCTTTCGAGCTGAATGCTTTGCTGGCGTTTTGGGGGCGGTCTCTTCTCCTTCTCCTCCTCCACCTGTTGTGAATGTGAGGCGTTTAGATACGTGACGAGATGCCTTAGTGACCTCAGGCGTGCGGGGAGCCCTGGTGGAGGATTTCTTAACGGATGATGACTGAAATCCCGAGTGTTTCTTATTATTCTTTTTTTCTTGCAGTGGGGTTTGCAGATCGCATATGCTTTCTTCTGCCATGGCTGGATGAGAAAGATAAAACTCTAGAGACGATTTACGCAGCCACACCGCAAAATGGCGGTAGCAGGCTCTGTGCTTACAGAATGTGGAGCTGTTTGTAGTTGTTGTTTGGTTTAAAGAAAATGGCGCGAAAAAGTTCCCTCCGCCCGAAGATGGCCGGGTGGCGTATACGATCATATAATTGGTTAGATTTAAATTCATCGAGTAAAACTGAATTATATGTTTTCTTTGATGGCACGCACTCGAATTATTTTTGTTTTGCGTGGGTCCATGGATGCTACACTAACGTGGAACTCGGAGGGTGGCTATGGATAGTGAAGTTAAATTTTATTTTTGTTTAAGAATTTTGTAGAATTGTTCCATTAGTTAGTTATTATTTTTTTATAATCTTTTAATTGGACAAATTCCATTAATAGATGAAATGGTTCTTTAGGAATATTTTCTCTAGTTAGGGGTTGGTAGGAGGGGAGGGATATTCTACAATCCCCAAGGAATAATAGTGGATAAGTATGTTTGGGGTTTAGGTAAAAGGACCAATAATTAAGCTAAGGTTTATGGTTTGTATATGGGGTTGCTCTTAGCTAAGAAGAGGGAAGTTAACAACATTACAATTTTAGGAGACTCCTACCTTATAATAAGAAATTTAAGAACCACCTCCCTTGATCAAGACAATCATCTAAATCAGACTCTCCAACATGTTCAAGGTATTCTCCTCACCTTTGATAGTTCGCAAATCTGACACGTTCTCAAAAACCTCAACTCAAAGGTTGACACGATGGCAAACATAGTTTGTCGCTTAAGTGAAGGACAATCGGAAATTAATGGGGTCCCTGGGCTTTTTCCCACTCCCTAACTATCCCCGTGATAAGCCCCTTTATGTATGCCTCCCCCAACCCCACCCATCCAAGGCATTTAACATTTATTTTCCCTGATCCTAAGGTAACTAATTTTACCCCACCTATCATGTTAGTTGGTACCATTATGAGGTCAATCCATTGTCCCTCCCCCCTCGCCTGCATGATGAAGCACTACCCCTCTCTCGACACGAGGCCTTTATTCTCTCCTCCACTTGACGCTCCTTGGGTTGGATTCACAGTTAAGCGTGGGAGTATTCTTGTTAGGTTCTTTGTTCAAGGATTATCTCAGGAATTTGAAGATGTTCACCATGTGAGGCCTCTCATCCTTCATGTTGCATTTACTCCTCTCAGCTTAGACTAAACAATCCATTTGCTCGAGCTCCTGGCTGCAAGTAAATGAAGCTCTCTCTCCTCTCACGGAAATGATGGCATCACATTGGGATCCTAGAGACTCTAGTTCATCTCTACTCCACATGATGTATTTGCATGGCAACTGATATAAATTTCATTTAGGCTATCTAAAATTTCCCATTCTGCTTATTGTTTACAATTCTAGTAGGATTAGGTTCCATCCTCTCAATGACGAGAACCTAAGAAAGTCTCAGAGGTGTGATTTTGCAGCCTTTATTTTGGATCGTGTTTCCCTGCTTAGGTGCTCTAACTCCCTCCAAAGAGCTTTGTAGGTTTCAATAAAGGATAAACCCCATTGTGAGGTGTCGAATTTACTCTACTCCGCCTTTTGTGCTTGCTCTTCATTGCAGTGGCGCTCTGAGAGGATGACTGCAAGAACCTGGGGCAGCCGACATGCATGCTCAGGCAGGGTGGTGAAAATTGATGTTAAGAATTTGGCAATGGGTCAAAAGCAACCTCTCTCAGTTTCCTCAACTCCTTCAGTATAAACTCAATGTGCCCAGGAGCACACAAAGATTAAAGCGAAGCTCTTCAACCTTCAGATTTTGGTGCACTGTCAAAATTTGGTGGCCTGTGAAAACTCTAAAGTAATAGAGGACAAATGCAAGCATATTTTCATGCTTGAGGATGAGGTCGGGATGTTGTGCAGCATGATTGAGGATCTTCAACTCCATATGGCCAAGTAGAGCAGCCTCCCAAAAGAATAGAACACCCCTTTAGAAGTTCATAACTCAGCCATTGATCTAAACCGCCCTATTGATCTTGATGCTTAAACTTCAAATGTATTCACTGGTTTTGACTATGTTTTCCTTCTGCCTCAATTTTGTTTGGGTCTATACTAGTGGAATAAATAGAGTATTGTCTCTTTTTGTAGTGACTATGGACAATTGGGCATGGATTGGTTGTCTGCAAATGTCAAAATTGAAGCCGACAGATGTATATGAATGTAAATCTCCCTATGTGTTTTGTCGCGACCAATACAAAAAGTACTCATTTATGTTTAAAAAAAAACCTAGTTCAAAATTTGGTAAACATTTTTTAAAATTATAAGTCTAAATTGTTTGCAAATGCCTTAAAGGCGTTTTAGGGTTTTGAATCCATTTATATATTTAAAAGTGCATTTTAAACAATAAAAAATCATAATTTTATAAAAAATTGTATTGTCAAATTCAACCAAAACATAATTTCGTCTATTAATCAAACTAACCATATTAATTTCATATTTAGGTGATAAAGAATTGATGTCACTATCACTATAACTTAGAAATGTTTATGTACATTTTGTATATAGAAAAAGGTTAATTATTAAAAAAAAACAACAACAACAACTACTTTACATTTCAAAACTTACATAATCACTTTTTCTAAAACTCGGTCTACTATTAAATTAGGTAATATGATGATTTGGTTTATTTTAAAAAGTTAAAAATAAATATTATAACTTTGAATTTTATGGTTTACTCTCTTTTTTTTGGTAATATGACAATCAATTTAATTGTTTATCTAGAACTCTTACTATTAAATTATGTAATATAATGATTTTGTTTATTTTAAAATTGGAGAATAATTTTATGAAATTTGTTTCATTTTAAGTGAGATTTTATTGATAATAAAATTTTAATTGTTTAGAGATTTTTGTGGTGTAATTTTTGGGATTGAGAGATTGGCCTCATGAGGGTGATGAGCTTAATAATTTATTGAACCATCTCAATAGCATATCTGATGATACCAAGTTTACAATGGCGGTTGAAGAGAATAATTGTGTCTCATTCCTTGATATCTTCCTCATAAGAAATAAAGATGGATCTCTGGGGCATAAGGTGTTTAGAAAGAAGGCACACACTGATAATTACCTTCATGCAGATTATCACCACCACCCGACTCAAAAGATGGGTGTTCTTCAAACCCTTTTTACTAGAACCTGCAGAATATCATATGAGATTCACACCAAAGAGGAGGTTGCACACTTAAGAAAAGTATTTACAAGCATAGGGTATAATAATAAAGACATCATCAAAGCCATCCAGAAAGCGAGATTCGGAAGCAGAAAAGATAAATTTGAAAATCCCCTAACTATTAATGTGTACCTTCCATATATACGAGGAGTCATTGATAAGTTGGCCAAGGTTCTCATGAAGAAAGATATCATAACTTCTTTCAAACCCATGATGACTATTAAATAAAGGATGAAATTAGTTAAGGATAACCCGGATCACCTCTAGCAAAAAGGTGTTTATATGATCAATTATTCTTGTATAGAATACTATATTGGGGAAACAAGCAAGTCTTTCAAGATTAGGCTTAAGGAGCATGGTGCAGATATCTGAAATGAAAGAACTTGATCTTCAGCTTTAGCAAAACATGTGGGCAAGGCCAGCCACCATATCTGCCTTGAAGACCCTGAGGTCATTGCCAATGAAAAACATCATTTTAAATGTAAAGTACGGGAGGCCCTTGAAATCATCAAGCACCCTCAAAACCTCAATAGGGATGGAGGCTTAAAAGTTAGCAGAAATTGGATTTCCCTTCTCCCCCGCGATACCAAGGAATAAAGATGTTTTTCCCTTTCTTATTAACCTTACCATTCTTTATCGCTCCCTCATCTCCTCCCCCTAACCCTCCTCCCAATCTTTCCCATGGATGTTTTATCACCTTTTCCCTTATCTTCTCAAATTTCCCTATCACCCTCTCACGCTTTGCCCTAGTGAATTTTATTAACCCTTCCCTTTTTTCACGCTTTAGTTGTGATTCCGCTCATTAGCCCCTCTCTTCTTTGGCTTTAACCCTATGTTACCCCCGTCTAGACCGAGTAATAATAATAATACTAATTAAAATCATATTCATAATTAATATTACTTATATATATTAATAACATGATCCTTTAATCAATATTAGTTATTGGTGTGAGAAATCAAGGCGGGAAGACGAGTGATGGAAGTTCGCTCTGCCAGTAATCGCTAGGGTTCCGGGTGTTGGCGTCTCAGAAGAATCGCTCCAGGTGTACCGGCGGTCAGGGTAAGCGCAGGAACCTCATACGGATTGGGTCGGTTTCGACGCAGAGGAAACAGGACAGGGGAGCTCAGACAGTCCGAGTAGCTCCTGACGGTCCACATGGAAGGTACCTTGGGGAGGGGAGAGATCCCCTCCTTTAAAAATGTTGTGGCAGGGGAATCCAGCGGGGGGAACAGAGCAAACCCACAGAAGGACAGCGTAAAAGATATTCCAATTCTAGGTAATCAATGGCAAGCCAAAATAGGAAGATGTCTTCCAAGAGCCCAGAAACGACCCAGGTATGTGATCCCAAACAACTCACTGGAAGATTATCGAAGTTACATGAAGGACCATGCTTTAATCTGTAAATTTATAGGTTATTGGCCGACAGAGAGGGATCTAGTTAAGTGGATCCACCTGAGATGGAAACCCAAGGGGCATATAGATCTGAAACTGGGAGCCAAGGGCTTTTTTACTGTTATTTTCATGAACTTAGAGGACAAGGAAAGAATCTTCGAAGAGGAACCATACTTCATGAATAATGCAGGCTTATTCATGCGACATTGGGAGGAAAGGTACAATCCCGACGCCGAAAAACTGCTTGCTGCTCCTGTTTGGGTTAGACTGTTTGGATTACCTTCAGAGTTCTGGAAACCTGACATTCTAGAAGGAATTGGTAACTCCATAGGGGACTTTGTTAAAGTCGCTGAATCAACCAAACGAGGCAAATTTACATCGTACGCAAGGATATGCGTATATATGAATATAGCAGAACCCTTGCCTGAATTCGTGGAAGTTGAATATCATGATGAACTCTGGCAGCAACCGGTAGATTACGAGCATATTCCTTTTAGATGCCGGAAATGCCACGAGTATGGTCACCTGTTCAGGGAATGCCCTCAGACTAGAGAAGGCGAGCTCAAGAGAAGATCCACAGAAGAACAAATGAAAGCAAAGGAAACAAAAACAGAAGAGAGAGGGTTTACGGAAGTCAACAGGAGACAGAAGACTAGAAATGAGAAACAAAAAGAACAAACAAAAGGGAAAAACATCTTTGTGGAAAATCTAAATCAGTACCAAGCCTTACAAGACGAGGAAGAGGAAACCGAGGAAGGTACACAGGAAGATCCAGTGGGGGAGACTGTCCCGATGGATACTACAACGGAAGATCTAGGCAAGCACAACAGCCAAACAAAAGAAAACGAAGTAGAAATGGGAGAGAACCAAGAGAAACCAGATGAGCCCCCCAGAAAAGAGTCAGGCAAATAGGAAGAGATTGGCACAGAAGAAGAATGGATAATGGAAAAGCTCCTGCAAGAATGGCGCCATCTAGATGAGAGATTCATACCAGAAATCCAAAAACAACAGTTTAAGGAAGCCTACCAAAAATTTAAGGAAAAGAAAGGGGGAATGGTGGAGCCAGGACCGGAACCCTCAGAAGTGTCAGGATCTCAACCAGTAGGAGTGGACGGACATGGCAAAGGAAGAAGAAAAAGAGGGAGGAAACCCATGTATGAGACCATCCAAATAGTTGGGGAAACTCTGGTAAACTCTGGAAAGGTAATACCTTTGTCAGAGGTATTCCACCCTCCCCCCAAAAAGTTATAAATGATCATCACAAGCTGGAATATTAGGGGTCTCAACAGTAAAGGAAAGCAGAGGTACCTGAAGGAGAGGTTGAAGAAAGATAAGCCGAGTATAATGATAATTCAAGAAACTAAAATGAAACAACAGCAGATACAGGCAATTTTGGATAAATCAAACTCAAAATTTGAAGTTATGGCCCAGGACGCGGAGGGGTCAGCAGGTGGCCTGGCGATACTTTGGAACCCAGAGGAGGTCACTTTTGAAAATTGGATCAGCTTACCCAGGATCCTATCTGGAGTATGCAGGATAGTGGGTACGAAAGAGAGAATACTCATATATGGAGTATATGGACCTCATCTCCCCAGGGATCGGGGAAATTTCTTAAAGAATATCCAGGCAGTAAGCAAACTAATCTCAGAGGATGTATGGATAATAGGCGGCGATTTCAACCTAATTAGGGGCTTAGGCGAGAAGCGCGAAGGGGTTCGGAGGCAGGATCCAAGCATGGATGAGTTCAACGATCTCATAACCAACCTAAGACTAGTAGACACCCCAACCACAAATGGGGTGTTTACATGGAATAATCGACGGGGCGACAGAAATCAGATTGTGTCAAAGCTGGATAGATTCCTTCTATCAGAGCAGGTCCTAAATAAAGATGTCTTCATAGAGGCCAGAATCCTCCTAGGTCTGGGATCCGATCACTGGCCGATATGTCTGGAAATTGACATAAAGAAAACCAATATTAAGAAACCTTTCCGTTTTGAATCATTCTGGCTCGGAAATCCGGATTTCCTGAATAAATTAGAAGAATGGTGGAACCGAAGTCAAGTCAGAGGTCAGTGCAAAATGCATACATTCCAATTAAGGCTCAAAGAGCTGAAGCAGAAAATTAGAAAATGGAATAAGGAGGATTTTGGGAATATTTTTGAGGAAAAGCAAAAACTGGAAAGGGCTATGGAGGAAGTGCAGCAGAAGAATATCCTGGAAGGAAGAAATGAGGAAAGATGCCAAGAGGAGAGCAGACTAATAAGCCAGCTCGAGGAGAGGAGAAAGCAGGAGGAGATCTTATGGAAGCAGAAGTCTAGAGTAAACTGGCTACGGGAAGGAGAGAGGAACACTAGATTCTTCCATCAAGCAATGATCCAGCATAGGCAAAGAAATCGGATCTACTCAATTAAGAATGGAGCCGGAGAGAAAATCATAGAACAGGAAGGAATAGAGCAAGTTCTAAGTGACTATCATAAGGAGATCCTCTCTGAACCCCAGGGTGACAGAGGGGCAGCAATAAATCAAATCTGTAAGGAAATTCCAAAATTGATCACAACAGAGCAGAATCGAGGACTCATGCGCGCAGTAACACTAGCTGAAGTCGAGGAGGCAGTTATGAATATGAAAAAAGGAAAAGCACCAGGACCGGATGGATTCACGGCTGAATTCTATCAAGTAGGATGGCAATTTCTAGGTCAGGATATTATGGAGGTGGTGGAAGAATCAAGGGTTCAGAACAGAATGTGGTCAGGTATGAATGCTACCTTCCTATCTTTAATTCCTAAATCAAATAACTCTGAGGAAGCTCAAGGTTTTCGCCCCATTGCTCTATGTAATGTGATTTATAAAATAATTGCAACATTGATGGCAAAAAGATTGAAACCTCTCCTTCCAAGCATTATCTCCCCTGAACAAACGGGTTTCGTGGAAGGAAGGCAAATTCTTGATGGTTTAGTGGTGGCTCAAGAAATGATACACTCTCTCAATCAACAGAAGAGGAAAGGAATGATGATCAAATTGGACCTCTCAAAGGCTTATGACCGGTTGAATTGGAAATATCTATGTGCAGTCCTGGAAGCTTATGGTTTTGCAAAACGCTGGATTGAATGGATATTCAGCATGATTTCCACTCCCTTTTTCTCAATCCTGGTCAATGGAAACCCAACGAAACCTTTTAATGCATATAGGGGGATCAGGCAAGGCGATCCCTTATCTCCCTTTCTCTTTATCCTAGCAGCAGATGGCCTTGGCCGAATCATCAAAAGAGAAACTAGGAGAAATAGGCTCAGAGGTTTAAAGCTATGGGGAAATAACTTAACCATCACTCATCAACAATTTGTTGACGATATTATGCTCTTTGGAGAAGTCAGTCTCAGGGAAGTCAGAATAATCAAGGAAGTTTTGGAGACCTTCTCAGAAGCGTCTGGCATGGAGATTAATAAGGAGAAATCGAGTACCTTCATCTTCAATACTCCGGAGGCAATAAAGTCCCACCTAACTAGAACCCTGGGATTTAAACAAGGAAACCTTCCCACTAAGTACCTTGGTAACCAATTGGACATCCACCCAACTCGCATGAGGAACTGGCAGGAAGTTATCGACAAAATTAAGAAAAGGCTTTCAAACTGGGCGTTCCGGTCCCTGAACATTGCCAGCCGTTTAGTTCTTCTAAAGGCGGTTCTCCAAGCAATTTCTGTTTATTCTCTTTCGATCAGAGCAGCCTCGAAAGGAGTTTATGCAAAAATGAGAGAGATTTTTGGAAAGTTTTTATGGGGTGGTCCAACTCAACAGAGAAAATGGGCCCTCGTATCGTGGACTCATCTGATCAAAAGGAAGGATGAAGGAGGCTTGGGGTTGAGAGACCCTGAAATTCTAAATAAGGTTCTAGGGGCTAAGTTATGGTGGAGATGGCTGCAAGGAGGGTCTGATGTATGGAAGAAGATATGGAATTACAAATACAATATGCCGGAACAAATAGAGGAAAAACTGAAAATACAGAACATTCCCCATGGTTCTTCCATTTGGAACCTGGCTAGCCAGAATAGAGAATTAATAAAGCAGTATGTCTTCTGGGAGATCGGGGGGGAGAAAAAGCTGCCTTCTGGGAAGATGGATGGCAGCAAAAAAGAAAGATGAGTGAATTGCAAACCCTACAAAACCTTCAACAGAGCGCACTAAGACTAGGAATGTTCAAGGTAAAGGACTATTGGATGGAGGAAGAGGGTAGAGAAATATGGAGGAGGTGGAAAAAACCAGGTGAATGGACTGAGGACATAACCAGAGACATAGAGGAAGGCTACATGCGTGAGATGGACCTCAGGAAGATCAGACATAGGATCGGCGAGGACATCCTAAGATGGGGCACAACAACGAAAGGATCATTCACAGTAAAGGAAGCCTACTTCCTAAGTTCAAGACAAAATCAGGAAGCCGAAGAACAAGATTGGAATAAGCTCTGGGACGCCAAATGGTGGCCAAAAGTCACCATCTTTTCCTGGCAGGTTAGAAAAGGAAAGATATTAACATGGGATAAAATCATTAAGAGGGGTTTTCAGGGTCCATCAAGATGCAGCTTATGTAACGAAGAAGCAGAGAACCAAGAGCATCTCCTCAATAGGTGCCCCTTCGCAGAACATATTTGGGAAAAGATAAGAGGGTTATTTGGTCAAACAAAGAGGGATCCGACCAGCATTAGCCTGACCATAAGTCAATGGGGAACAGGGCAATTCCAGAGCAAAGTTATCAGAAGAATCTGGAGCTTGGCCGTGGGTTTTACAATCTGGTACATCTGGAAGGAACGCAACAAAAGAATATTTAAGGGTCAACAAAGCAGGCCAGAACAGGTTTGGGAAGAGATAAGTAAAGCCATTAGAGAAACAGTGCTGTCAGAAAAATGGGACGAGGAAGATTGGAAGATGGACCCAGGGGAAGGGAGAATAGCCTCAACGCTAAATCTAGATTTCCACTTGATTTACCCTAGGAAAGAACGTCAAAACAACCAGCAGGTCCGCAGCCCAAATTGGTTCCGGTATCCAGAAGCCCATTCCATCAAATTGAACTTCGATGGAGCCTCGAAGGGTAACCCAGGCCCGGCAGGCCTTGGTGGCATATTCAGAGATGGAGAAGGAAACACTAGGTGGGTCTTCGCAGAGTGGGTCGGCGAAATGACGAACAATGAAGCGGAACTATGGGCAGTTCACGAAGGCCTAAGGATAGCCGCTCGAAATGGATATCGGTACCTGGAAATAGAGGGGGATTCGCAGATTACGATTGAGATGCTGCGAAAACTCAAGGATGGACAGGGATGGGATAAGGTCGCCAAAAGTTGGAGGACGGCAGCAATCATACAGGACATAGAGGACACGCTAAACAGGATTGAATATAAAACCATTAATCACATCCGTCGTGATGGAAATAAGGCAGCTGACTTCCTTACAAATTGGGGAAGTAAGGAAGCTGGTAGCAAATTGGACACGAGCTGGACTTCCCTGGAAAGGAATCAAAACTGGGCAGGACTCAAAACTATTTTAATCCGCGATAATGAAGAGGCAACAAAGAGTCACTCCGAAGAAAACTGATCGCCCGATCGGGCTGGCTGACCTGGCAGGGGTTAAAATGACGTCCCGGCGGCGCACGCTCGGAGGAGTTATGATGTTCGAACAAGGGAGGTTTAGTACAAGCAGGTGGAGCGGCTGGCAGGGAAATCAGTTCACGCAGGGGATCAGTAATGCAGGTGGCTCGAGTGTTGGATGGGACGGCAAATCGGTGAGCAGCCCGAAGCATTATGGAATGAACCGGGAGAAAGGATCCAGGTATAACCACGATCATAACTCAACAAGGACGCGCATAGATAAAACCGAGAGCAGGGGAGGGATAACAGTCCGAGAAGTTCGCTATTTTTCAGTTTGCAGGGACCTAGTGCGCTGTGGGTTTGGGTCTAGTCGAGGAGTGCTCAATTCCTTCCCGACTGATTGCCTCCTGGTGCGCTGGTGGAATAGGGTAGTTGCTGTTAGAGAGCTGCGAGGTGAGAGGTGCAGAGGAGACAGGATAATGGAAGGAGAAGGCAGCGCAAGCGGGAGGAGGTGGCTATGAAGCGGGAGGCAGGAGGTTCAGCATATAAGTCTGGAGGATCTGAAGGGTAAACGGAAGGTCGAAACAGAAGGGAATCTGCATGTTCAGTTTGCGGAAATCTCCGAAGAGGACAACGAAGAACAGCAAGACATCCAGGAGGAGGAAGCCTGGAGGAACCGGTGGAAACGCTTGCCGGGTGAGGACAGCGAAGATAATGAGGTAGAGAGGGGCTATGCTGGTGGCAGAAGCAGAGGAGACCTGCGGGGTAGAGGGCGAAGGGGTCGAGGCCGAAGGGGCCGAGGTGGACGTAAGCGAAGGGACGTGGCGGAGGGGAGAAGTCGGAGGGGACGACAGTGCAGCCCTGTCCAGATTCTGGAGGACGAGCCAGCGGCGGATGAGGACTCTAGGCGGACCAGGCAGACGATCAGTGACAGAATCCGAATGGCGGAGAGGGATTACAGGGTAAAGTCGAATCCTAAAGTGAGGAAAATTATGGAGCATTGGGAGGAGGATGCCATTCAGGCGCAGTCAGAAGAGGAAATGGATGAATGGGCTGCTATTATGCCTGACCCTGGCCATACCAGGGGCAGAATGACCTTGTATAAACAATCCCTCCATTTATACTGGGTCATGAAGCGTCTTATGGCCAAAGCCTTAGAGCAGGTTGCCATGGAGATGGTAGAAATGGTTCAGGGCCTTCCTAATGTGAAAAAGGAGCTGAAGGACATTGTTATCACCATGCTCCTTCAGGAAAAAAGACTGGAGGACTTGCAGAACCAACTCGTGGCAAGTGGAGTCTTGGTTAAACAGGAGAAAGGCCAGCAAGGCGCCCCAGACAAGTAGAGCTTAAGGCATGTTTCTTGGTTTCTGGATTTTTTGGTTTTCTGTTCCCTTTTGGCATATAATCCATGTTTGTCATGATAAATAGCTTTGAACTAGTAGACTTTTGTATGACCGTAGATATAGAAGTTCTGGTTAACTGGTTTGATACAGTGATAAACTTTAAATTTTGTTTGAATCTACCACTTTTTTGGAGCAATCTAGAGTCCCGGTTTCCCTTCGGGGCGGGATGAGATTATGATGTAACCGTTGTATATATTTGTTTATAGTAATTGAAATACTCAGCTTACAAAAAAAATAAATATTAGTTATTAAAAAAGATGTATATTAAGCCCCAAGAGTTAGCTCAATCGGTCAAATCAAGTGCCTCGCCAATGGGAGGTCACAGGGTCGAATCTCGAAAGCTCTTGGGGTCAAGTCAATAAATAGGCCGAGGGGTGTTGATGTCCTTCAGGTGGCATCCACTCAGTGTTAAACAACCCTGGGCGTAGCGGCTACCCACTGAACCCAGGTATTCGTGAACCAGTATGTGAAAAGAAAAAAAAAAAGAAAAAAGATGTATATTAAAATGTATTAACAACAATTTAAAACATAGGTTTATTAAATCTTATCATAACTTAAAATAATTAATAAAGTGAAAAATTAATCATATACTTCTATTCTAAATTCAAAGTCAAAAAAGATTTATAATTAGAATTAAAATTAAATTTATTAATAAAGTGTTAAATTAATCAGATACTTCTATTCTAACTCAAAAGTCAAGAAAGAATTATTATTAAAACTATAATTATAA